>VXBL01010256.1:121098-147502 GCA_013400195.1 Aramus guarauna
ATTGTGGTTTGGTTTTTTCTATGCCGATTACAGCTGGGAGAAACATAATAGAGAAAATAGTATTGCTGTGCATGCTTATTGTTTTCCTGTTCGAGCTTTGCCTGGCTTCTCTTGGGAATAAGACAGACAAATGGATGAGTCTTAATTTGAGGGCCACCAGAGATCTATGGGGAATTTCCACAGATCTTGAATAGTCTAAGAGAAATAAGCTTTTGTGTCCTTTTTTTTTTTTTTTTCCTCTCCCTGAGTGTGGTTAGAGTTGGGCAATTACTATCCAACAGGAGGAATTTTGACATTCAAGAAATGGGTTTTTAATGATTAACTAGATTTGCCTGTTTAAGTGTCCCTGAAAACTTCATAAACGATAAATTCATCCTCCTGTTAGCAAGACAGGGAGATAGTTGACGGAGACTTGGAGAAGAAGACGTAGAGGGGAAAAAGGCAGCCATGGATTGTCACCTTCAGAGGACATGGGAACCAATTCCCACTGGCTCAGCCATGACACAGAAATAACAACAAAATTTCCAAACAGAATGGCTCACAGTGGTATTGTGTATACAGCAGGGTGGCAAAGGGTACACAATTTGGTAATGCCAGTCACATGACTTCCTTTGCTGAGTAATTCTCGGTGGCTAGCAGTGATGGGGAGGTACATTATCTTCTTCATGTTAGGCTGATTTTAAGCAGTGGTAGTTTCTCTGTCTCATTTGAATTGTCTGCTAGTGTCTGCTACAGATCTGAAAACCAAGGCACTTTTAAGTACATGATAAATTTATGGTAAGACGGAATTGCTAGATTCCAGGGATGATGAAAGCGTGTCTAAAGAAATGTTCAAGTCAGAAGTGGGTAGAATGCAAATCCCTCCTGTGGGGTACAAAGGGCACTAGTGGTTCAGCACTTGCTGGGACCTTGGCAAACAGCACTGTTTGCATGTACTCCTGGTCTGTGTTAGAAGATGGCTTGATGTTGACATGCTGAGTCAAACTTAGGGAAATCAATGAATGTCTTTTGTATTGAAATCAGTTAAGTTTGTGTCATGCCCTGCAGAAGTGAGTTAACTGTCCATGTAGAGTATCCCTGGCCACCAGGATACAGCAAATCTCTTAGCACGAGTTCCCTTTGCAGAGCAGAGGTATCTAACTCAGGATCAAAACTGCAATTTGACCCAGCAGGCATGTGTTACATCATCTAGATCCTCTTGCATGTTTTTTTTGTTTAATCAGCAAAGGAAAGCTTGAAAGGTCTAAAAACTGTTGAACCGGGACAAGCTCTGTGGAAACTCACCCTTAGAGCAGTGTATGTGTTGGCCAACATGGAGTTGAGCAACATGTCAACAAACAGAGTGTCAGGGAAGACTGCAGACCCATTGAGAGTTTCTTGGTTTGAGTATTGATTCAGACATGTGTATTAGAATAGAAAGAGCTACTCTAGATCTTATCTCCTGGCCTGCTGCCAGGTTCATTTCCAAGCTGAATGTTTCATGCTGCCAGAAAGTAATGCCTTTGTGTGTCTGGACATACCAGTTCTGCTTGCTGTTGGTGAAATGTGTACTGTCCTTTTGGTGAGAAGGCAGAGAACCCGTCTGTGCTGCTGTGCTGTGCTATTTGGAGGCAAGCAATGTTCCATGAAAAAAGGAATTTTTGAATAAAACTTACATTGTCAAGGTTTCCCACCCTCTGTGGTTTGAACATATGCGAATCCAAAGCAGATAGAGTGTACAAAGGTGTTTCAACTGTGTTATGATGTGCCTGTCTAAAAATTTGAAAACAAGGTCTTCAGTCTGGTTTGCTGCTTGAAGGCATTTCCAGTTCTGTCTGCCAGAGCAGAATCTCGCAGGATTGGGTTTTGTGGTCAAGATCATAAAAATTACTAGTCCAATATACTGTCAGTGTAATTCCCTGTATTTTTGAACCGTTCACATCGGTAGATGCCCAAATATTAATCCTTTCTGTAGAAGTAGCCATTAACACTACTAGTAGTACTGCTGTTTAAGCTTCCTTGCTCCACCTTGAACCCTGCTTTGCCCTCTGCAATGAGCCCATGTGGTGAACCAGATCAAGGAGCCTAGCTTACTGAAAAGAATATTTTTGTTGTGTTGTCCCCAGTCCAGCCAATATCATTTTCCCCAGCTGAATCACCCCACAGGTGCGTGAAAAGGGATGTGAGCACATCATGTTGTAGCAGATGCATAAACACGTGGACTAGGTGCAGAAATATACGCCATTGCACCTTCATGTTCTTTGCAGAGGACATGGTGTTTAAGCATAAAAATATGCATGCAGAAGGGGTTTTGTTTAGCTGTCACCTAATCCCATGCTTGTACGTGTCTACATGTGACTAGTTATACTGAAATTAAACAGAAATGTGTAGGCTTAAAATTGAACGGTAAAAGATGTTGACGCATGCCTGCCTAATCTAACATGTATGAGGACCAGATCTATAAACTCCCAGCAGAGCTGGAGGACAGTCACATCTTCAGAGGGTTCATCTTTTTGAGCGATCCATTAGAACTCGGCCGCGTTCAGCTGAACCGTGTGAATGTCAGCAGAATTTGGCCAACTGAATGTAAGTTTGGGAAGAAGTCTACCACCCCATCACTTAGCTTTTTCAGGAAAAAACAAGTATTTGCTGACAACTTCTATGAGAGGAAAAACCTTTGCAGGGTTTTTTGCCTATTCTGTAATGCAGGTCAGCATAGCATGGTAATAATTATGTACTGTTAACACAGGAAGTAGCTACATGAAGTCCGTGGAAGAATTTGAACTGTAGGAAGGAAATGACCGGGAAAACTTCATGGAGCACCATCATTGCTGCTGAAATGACTATCAGGGATAAAAGTTAATACTTTGATAATCATCCCAGTTCTGGTGAAGGTGGTCATTTTTATTCGTGGTTTATTGGGCAGAAAATAACTCAGACCAATGTCTCAGAAGATAGCAAGGTAACAGGTTCCCATACAGACCATCTTGGGTCTTTTGTACGAATGGGCCCTAACAGCTTGACAGTGTTGAGCTTTTGGGTGAAAGTAGAGGGTTACCTGGTGATACAGTGGGACTAGCTGAAATAGTCATGAGTCTGTATAAATGGTGGGGAATGCCAAAGAAATGGACTTGGGGGGAAATTGGATGCAAAGTGGTTGTGAAAACTTTTTTGAGCCTAGTTGGATGGTAGCGAGGCCTAAGCAGTTTGCACTATTGAAGTGTATTTAACTATGGTGATGATGGGGTCTAAGGAACTCCAGCATCCACTGGGGAGCATTGCTGGAATCCTGCCGGGTGAGGGGACAGACTGGAAAATCCTCACCTTTACTTTGGTGCATCCCCCTGTTCAGTGTTCACTGCTGTTGTCTGATCTGTAGAGGATGGGGAGTTTGATACAAAATTGACCGTGGAGTTGGGCAGTTTAAACCAGTCCATTTAGCTGGAAAGATGGGGACTGTCACTTCCAGCATGTTCCCAGGTGTTTACCTCTGTGGTAGCACATGGAGAAAAGACTCTGCAGGTCTGTTAGGTAAGTGAGTTCATTTCAAAACTCACTGTGGTTTGCATTTGCTTGTTTTGGGATGTAACTTCACTCCTCCTGGCCTCTGTTACTTCTGGGAAATTGGCCCCCAGGGTAAACTGAGCAGAAAAGATTTCATGCTAATAATCCTGTCAACTTCCATTACCGCATCATTAGTACTTCTTGTCACTTATTAAAAGTGATAATTCCTTGATATTCATTGGCATTACAGTAGGAATGTCCTGTAGCTTTTGTTGCAAAATCAGTATAAGCTATCAAATGAGTTCTAGAAAGTGAACGGGCACAGAACCTGTGAATTTCCTAGAGGAGGGAGGAGAGGGTTTTTAGCCCCTGGTTTGTGTGGGGACCCATGAAAAATAAGCTTACTTACACTGATATTGTGTGAATGACTCCATATATGTTCTGGAAAAAGTTTGGGGGTTCAGAAACTGAAATCCTATGGTTCATGGAGGCCAAGAGCTGACTAAGCATGACTTGGCATTTGTCTTGGTATCTGGCACTCCTGTCATGATCTTTTGCAACTTTCAAGTATATCCCTTGAGAATACCCACAAACTGATGCATATTAGAGAAGCTGAGGGTTATTTAAATTCAAATATTGGTTTGGAATTAAGTTGTCTGACAAAATGTAGGGTAGAAATGCGGTAGAAAACTCTATTCGGCTCTTTTTGGAGTGCAGTTCAGTGAGATCTGGCCTCCAAATATGAAAACTCAGTCTTGACTCTTCTGTTCTGTTGAAATAATTTAAAAGTACATTAAAAGAGGAGACTGATGACAATGACACTTTTAATTACCTGTACTATTCCCATCAATTTTATAAAATCTAAATGGCAAAAACATTTTAAAACAAAAAACTTCTAAAGTACAAAAATTCTGCATGTGTCATTTTGTCCCAGAGTGCACTTTTATCCCCCACATGCTGTAAACCCATAAAAAATAGGATTTGTGGTGGTTGTAATTGGAATCAGTGTTACAGCTGTAAATTGCTAGCCAATTGAGAATTATTAACAAAATTGAGAATTTCAGGAATGGGGGCAGAAAGAGAAAGCTGTCTTTGGATGTTTTTTCAGCATGACTTTCAGCTTTGCTCAGGGGGGTTAAAATGAGATGACATTGGGAAGAAAAGTACCTCACCAGAGCTTGTAGTTATTGCTGTTTTGAATGCTTATGCAGCTGTTCCACTGGAGCCAGATTGATCCATTTCTAGGCAATGGTCATTATATATCGTTTCATACAGAAAATGCAATGCTTTTCTTTTTAAGTTGTCCTTTCTGATGGATGTTATTATGCTGAATCTTACTGCATTATGTTATAGTTTTGAAATATTAAGATATTTATGTCTTTGGTAAGTACAGGAGAAGAGTGTGAATGTGATACAGTATTTGAAAATATTTGTCTTTGTGGAGCAGGGAAGTATCCTTGGAAGATGAGCTGCTCCTAACAGGGAAATTGTACTTTCTGTTCAAGCATGAGAGGGTGAAGTGTGTGGGGTCTCCAGCCTCAAGGATGCACTGATATGTTTTAAACCCTTGTGTTAGTGGCAGGATCTGTCACCCATCTACTCTGACTTCCTTCACTGTTCCCATTTTAATGCAAAGTAATTTTTTTATTCCAAGTACAAAGTTATTCTCAGAAAATTGTGGGTTTAAAAGTTGCCTTATATACTGCATTTGAGGGTTGGTTTTGTTTGGTTTTTTTTCCCCCCAAGAGTCACTCCACCTTTAAAAACAAAAGCAATTAACCCCACATATTTTTAATATTCTTGAAGTCACTATTTCAGGGGTTTTGTCCAAGAATCCTCATAAAAGAGGAGGAAAGCAGCACAGGAAAGGGGAGCCAACGAAAGCCTGAAACCCATGCTGTCTTACAAGTATGTCAAGTGGCAGACTTTAAGTGCATATATAAGTGCAGCCCCAGTGAAGACCCCTGGAGAAAATGTAGGGATCGCTGTAGAAGTGCTTTTGTCCCCCAATATCCGCAGGATTTTTCGAAGGATTACAGGATATCTTTGAGATTAGGTGATTAAGAAACCATTGATCATCAAGGTCTTCCTGTCTAAGAAGGGATGGTGTCATTTGCTCTGTGACGTTTGTCACAGATCATCAGAGTGGGAGATAAAGACCTCAGAATTATAGGTTTTTCCTCCATACCCTTATTTTTATAGTCTTGTGACTGCTTTATTATAAATAAATGGTGCATGTTCTTGCTTCCCCTGTAGAACAGTGTGCTTCAGAAGGAAATGAATGCAAGTTAAGACAGTGCCTATTTTACCTAGATACAAGCCATAAATGTTGTCGATATTCTTTGCAGTGACTAAACCACTTTTTTTTTTTTTTTTTTCCTATCCCCTGTCCTGTGTCCCCCGTAGTGGGTCAGCCTCAAGTTCTGATATGAAATTATTTCAACGCCCGGAGCTCAAGCACAGAGCCAGGCCTCACATGCTGCCTGATGCTCCAAGTAGGCAGCAGCCAACGCTGCCATGCCTTCACTCTGAAGTGTAGAGGATGCTCAAACAACTGACCAAGTCTCAGCATTGGCTCTGCCTTACTTGATGATGCTGGCCTAATATTTCAGGGAGCTATCCCTAGAAACGCTGTTGCAGAAAGATTAAATCCTACTACAAACAGTGAGCACAAGCAGATGTGCTGCTCGATGAACTCCGTTCCATCGCATTGCTCCCTCTCAGCCTGTAAGTCTGCCGCTCATGGCTTAGGGAACTGACGTTTGTGCTGCTCGGCCTCTCACCTGGCACTTTGTGTGCCGCAGAGCAGCGCTGCAGCCCTCTCTGGCTTATCCCAGTGGTATTTCAGAGCAGCTGGTCTGCCAGGACTGCTGCTGAAGGGTCCCAGCACAAAAGTGCTGCAGGCAAGAAATGTACTTAGAGACCCTAGCCGCGTTGCAAGCTCCCCTGAGAAAGCCCAGCATCCCTTCTTGCAACCCGCTGTGATAACCTCTGGCCCCGGCACATGACACAAAACAACCATCGTGCCATCCTGCAGGTTGGCATGTCAGGTGCATGCAGTGTTGTATAACCCAGTGCTTAAGATCTCAAACTTTGGAAGAGTCAGAGGGACTTAAAAGAAACCTTCTACTTCATTATAAACAGCAAGTGTGTAGCTTATTGCTACAGTTTGTCTTGGTGTTGCTTTATGACATGAAATGAAACTTAGGGGAAAGTAACTAACTTCTGTGCAAGGAATTTTCATCCTCTTCACAACAGATAACACTCTGCATTAATTGTGTACTTGTATCTGTGCAGCTGCCAGAGCCTGGTTCTTGAATGCCAAATGAAATTGTGCAAACTAAAAGAAAATACCTAAATTTTTATGAAGCCTTGCAACCTCTCTAAGAGTAGTACCACACACTCACTCTGGGCACAAAGGGGTCTTACGCCAGAAGCATAAAGAAGCATTGCTGGTACCTCACGTGAGTGTTATTTCAGTGAGTCTGCTCACAAGAGTGAAGTTGTGTGCTGAGACCTTTACAGTATCAAGCCAAATACTGCAACATGCTCTTCTGCACCGCTCCAGGGACTGTGAAAGTAGAAGCGCAAGTTTCCTTCAAATGAAACTCCAAAAGGAATCCTGAACTGCATAGTCTTCTCTTGCTCATCAGCTGGTTTTATACTCTGTATCTATTTTACAAGCCTTTCCTGTTGTTGGGGTGTTTTGGTGTGGGTGTTTTTTTTTTTTTTGCTTAGGTTAACAAAGTGTAGGAATGTGTTGCTACCCTCTGCTGTTTTGGGCAACCCTGTCTGTGGTCAGTTTTCGAAAAAGAAAGGATTCAGAGGATGCTGTTGTACACATGCACCTCCTCTACTTTCTGCAGATAGCGTGTAGGCTGCTGCAGCCATGCAGAAGGGGCTTGCATTTGTCCCCTGACGAGTGCTCCACAGTAATCTTATCCAAAAGCCAAATGCAGAGTTAGGACATATTACAGCAGTGAACCAAGAGAGCAGCATCAGAACAGGAAAATTTTCATCGATAACAGATCATGTGTTCAGCTAGCTAAGGAGGATGAAAGAAAAAGATATTATATCTATAAGTCTAAGTAAGCCTGTGGGTGTGTATTAAGGACTTAACTCAATTTGAAAAATGCTGCCCAAATTTGTTTCTACTGTGAGTAAAGTGTTTCTAAGCCTCAGATGAGCCATTATATTTATCCAGCATGACATCTGTTAAAATATTTTTGAATGAAGAGTCTGTATGGAGCATACATAATAAGATAGCTTTTGTGAGCATGTTTGTATTCCTGATAGACGAGAATGGCTCATTTGGAGCTCTCCCAATTTTACGCTGTTTAGGAGGTGTGCTAGATCCCAGATGAAAACCCACAAGAAAATGTAATTAGTGGAACAAAATTTAGTCCATATGCCCCACGGCTAGTTTTTACATTGCAGCAGCTTTGCTGTTAATTTTTCTTCTTCTTCGAAGTACTGAAAATGAGATTATCAAGTTAGAGACCTAATCACATCACAAAATCAAGTATTATGTTCCAGTGCTTCCAGATTTTCCCCCCCCTTAATATTTTTAAAGGGACCAAATTATCTTTTCTTCAAAAAAATAAAAAAACAGGCTCATAAACTTTGACTTTGGATTGTAATCTGGGAGCTAATAGAACCCAGTCAATAGAAATGCTACTACTGAAATAAAATGGTTGACTTTCTTGAGTAGAGATTTGTAGGATCTGGCTACTGGTTCACTAAGTTTCAGGCCAAAGCAAATTTTACAGCCAAGTTATAAATAATTGAAAAATGGAGAGCATAATGGAAATGCTGACACAACCTTAACCATAGAGGCATAAGCAGCACAGTGTTATAATCTGGCAGCGCTGTTTTGACAGCGATTATACGATAATGCGATCCAGGCCTGGAGCACTTTTAGCTAAATGTATCAATATGAACCTAATTTACTTAGACCTTCATGTAGTCATTCACATTAAAAATCTCTAGAACTCTGATGTATAGATCAAGACAGTTTCTTGCTCCCTGATTTATACCAAATAGGTATATGTTAAAGTACACAATAAATAGACAGGGTATTAAATTGCTGAGGCGGTGTTTCTTCAGACTTTTCTTCAGACCACCATTTACTAAACAATATCATAAGAGCTATATATCCTTTGGAGTGTTAATATGTAACCAGAACAAACAGAGGACATAGGAAAGGTAGAAAAAAGTTAGATATATAAGCAAGAAAAAGTGAGTTATTGATTTTATTGACTGGTCTGTTAACTTCTGACATTGCAATAAAGCCTTATTTATTTGTATACAGAAGACTCAATTACACAGATACATATCATTTTAACAACTGGGTTATTTACAGGAGAATTGCAGCTTCATAAATAATACAGACCTGCATTTCTCAAGCTGATGTTTATCCATTGTTACCATTTAGGGAGTCGTGGTGTCCACAAATGCTCTTCAGAGGAAAGTCATTAGAATAACGTTAAGTGGAAACAGTGCTATTACAACAATACACATGTGAAGTACTTTAACAGATACAAGTGGTGTGCTTCACAATGACTGAAATAAAACCTACTGCATCCTGTTTTCTGTATACTGCTGTCTTGTGAATGTCAATCGTATGTATTGCGGTAAAGAGATGGATTTTCCCTGGATGCTCTTTAAATACCTTTTTAACTGAGAAGGCAGAAAGTATGGATATGAGTATTTTTTGGTTTTAGTGTTTAAGCTGAATTTTGAACTTGGACGTCTCTTGCTGAGTTAAAATCTCTTGCTGAGTTAAATCTGCTAGAATCAACAGGTCCTACGGAATAAAAAGGGGAGAGCAGTCTGTGAGATGGTTAATGGAATGACTTGGTTGTGACCAGAATCTCACTTGGGACTATATAGTTGGTAGTGAGAAAATACTGTTTCCTCCCGTAGCCCTCATGTGGAGAGAGTTAAGGAGAGGTAAAGTGAGAGTAGGAGCTTTTTGTGCGGATATGAGGACGCAAGGAAGGCATGAAGCAGCCTTCTCTCAAAGACAACATGAAGTTTTCCCAGAGAGCTGAGTGCAGGTTCCTTCAACATGGAGGAAAGGCAACTCTAGAGCTCGATTACGCAGGCATTGCACCATGTCCAACATAGGTGTTTGCCCCTAAAGATAGGGTGCTATCAGGTGATAACAAGTCTGTGACTGGAGGAAGCTGCATGCTGGCTCTACCTGCTGATGAAACCACTCTAACTGACACGTCTCTTTGGTGCAGGACTTCTCTAAGCTCTGAGGGTCTCACACTGCTCTCTCTGTGTGAGATGAAAAGAACTGGTGAAGACCTCACAGGAATTCTGTGACGATTGGGCATTGAACCTAAATCGTACTTGTGCCGAATTAGCTCCTGATCTTTCTTTCCTTTATGGCAGCCATAAGGAACGGATGGTGGAAATGTTGGCTATTTCAAACCAACCCTGACTGTTTTTTGCATATCCTCAAAGCCCAGGATGCTAAAAGAAAGGTACTAAGACGACAACGGCAATCCACTTCTGGAAAGCACATCAGGTCTGCTGAGCTGCTTGTTGGCTGCTGAAGGATCTGACTTGTAGGAAAGGTGGGCTTATGGCTCTCTTTGCTCCAGGTCTACTGTGCTCTGCTGTGGCCAAGCATAAGCCAGCTTCTGCCTAGGAGCAACACAGCTGAATGGTTAAAAAATGTTTTCTTTAAAAGCATTTTTAGAAGGAATCGGTGATTACTTTTTGCCCAACTCCGAATTATGTTTAGTAGGCACGTACACATAGTCTGAGATCTGACATAATCCTCAAAATAAATAATATGACAAATGGAAGCTGATGCTGGTTTTGTGGTGTTGTGTAATGGAGTTAGAATAATGACAGGACAATAATGTAATAGAATTCTGCAAAGCCCTCACTCTACTTGACTTTAAGTGGAAGTAAAATCTTAGAAATGAGAGGACAATAAAATAATGCTTTGTAAAAAGGATAAAAGAATAATGTTACCTAAGTCTATTAGTGACATAACACACTATGAATGCACTTAAATTAATAGCATCTTTTACCAGTAGATATTTTTCGATTACTGTAATGCTGAAAAAATAAACAGAGCAATAATATAAAAATGAAAGGGATGTAGGAAACTAATTTGTTTAAAAATATGCATCTATATATAGAGAAGCATACACATATATATGAACACAAGCATTCTCATGGATGAGTAACAGTTCTATATTCTGTATAATATAATCCTGTTAGGATGTATCACAGAGCCCTCTCTCACTCTTGGAAGCAAGTTACCTGCCACTTGCTGTTTTGGCAAAGCTAAGTTGTGTGGCTTCTTTTTGCTTTTTTTCCTTCCTGCACAGCATGTTGTTACAAAGAGGTTTTGCCATGACAAGGCGTTACTAACCAGGAGATCTTTCATGTAATATGACCGTCCTGGGATATATGCCTGTTACGTGTAAAGCTTTTTTAACCTGTGCTGTATTCTTAAACCCTTCCTAGAGAACTCATCTAACATATGAAATCTGGTGGGAGTTTGACTGACATAAAGGCAAGATCAACATAGTACAGGAACAGCGTCCAAATGTTTGTAAACCACTTGGTTCTTTATTTCCCCACAGATCTGTTTTAGGATATTTTTAGTGTGTGAAAGAGCCATCTTAGTGGTTGCTGTGGACTGTTTCACTATCATTGCCTCATAAATAGCTGCTTAAATTCAGGAGGCAGACAGGATGATAATGCTGACTACTAGTTCTTTAGGTCTTTTTTTGTATTTTTAGCTTTTAGCCTACAGGGAAGGGAGGGAACAGAAGTGTGTGCGTGTGTGGGAACCAAAAGCCCTTGCTGTGTGTTTTAAACGTGGGTTAGCAATAGTCAGGCTTGACATAACCTGCGAGGCCTGGCCAGCAGACTGAATGCTCTTTAAAAACAGATAAATAAAAAGTATTTGGGAACTCCTGGTGAAAGCTCCTTGTAAATAGTCACGACAATTGATTTCAGACAATAATAAAGAGACAAAAGTTAATTCCATTCAGGATTTACAAGATCTGGAGGCATGCATGCCAATGAGTTTCTGCAGCTCCCAGCCAACACTTCCATTTGAAATAATGGTTCACCCTGCTGAGCCACGTCATGAGAACTTGCTGCAGATATCAAACAGCA
Source organism: Aramus guarauna (assembly GCA_013400195.1). Lineage (NCBI taxonomy): Eukaryota > Metazoa > Chordata > Aves > Gruiformes > Aramidae > Aramus > Aramus guarauna. The sequence goes on from VXBL01010256.1 coordinate 132,736, forward strand.
CAGGCTGCTTTCGAAGGGGGAAGGCTGTTGAATTTTTGTAGCTAGGAATTTCTGAAGGTACATGTGCAGCTAAATAGGTTTATAATGTAGACTTAGCAGTTTTGTGATTTAGTCTGATCTAGGAGCATGATCTCCTGCATACAGAGTTGCTGCCACTGTTAAGGTTTCCTCCTGGATCTCGACTGGACTCCTACAGTATGCTGCTCTGTGGGATGGCTCTTTCAAGAGTCTCAATAAAGTCTGAACAGCTGAACAACCTGTAATGAGACACTTGATGGAGCTGCCCCACAGGGCTGTGTAAAGACCACAGCAGAGAGTGTGAAATTGTTAAAGACACCACAGGGATGAAACCAGACAGTGAACTCGGTAGCAAGAGTGATAAACCACTGTTGCTTGACCATACTTGCTGGTCAGGATGCTCCAGTAGGAGTTTACGTATATTGTGGAGTGCATTTCGCTGAACACTGGCTCTGCTGAAGGTGTTAAGTGCCAGGTGCTTTTACTGGGTTTAATTGAACGCTTCTTCCCTCAACTGCATATTCCCCACTCACCGGACCAGATGATTCGAATTTCTAAACAGGCTCTCGTAGGACCGGTTAGGTTCATCCTCTCTCTACCTTACAGTTTTTTCTTTCAGTCCCTACAAGGTGTCAAAGCTGCGAGTTAGATTTCGATCATCACCTACCTGTGCCCTATCCTTAGTAAATAAGTCTATCAATGTAACGCCTAAAAAGCAAAAGATGTCAGCCATGCTAGCTTTTTCTTCCCCAGAAGCCTGACTTACTGTGCACCAGAGACTGACCATGGGTACTGCCTGGCTTTCAGTAGCCTGTAGTGCCAGCAGTCAAGCCCATAATGTGGAAATTGTACAAAGTTCCCTAGGCAAACAGCAATGTATATCCTTATAAGATACCATCATATTCTGCCTTATTTTAGGGGAGGATACAGGAGTCAGATTGGGAGGATGAGTGTCAGGAAGTTGGACTTTTGATAGAAAGTTTGCCCTCTGCCCTGTCAGGAAGAAAAACGCATGCATAGATAAATGTAAAAATCGTAACGAAATGTTAGTTAGCTGCAGAAAGATGGCAAACTGTAGCAGTTGTTCCAAAATAGATGTTCTTTGATGTGCACGCTCTTTGGCATTTAGTGAGCTTCCAGGGATGGAAAGAAAGGGAAGTTTAATTTAGAGAAGCCTCCTGCCCTTCTTAGCTAGGGATCAGCTGCCCAACATGAAATAATAATGCATTCAACTGTCCATCTTCTGGTAAGTAACCTTTATCATCATTGCATTCACCAGCACTAACAGCAAACAGTGAGTATGAAATGTTGTATGAATTCAGGGAAAACTGATAGGATCTCTGTGACCTTAATGTGATTATATTTGTGCTAATGCATACAGTATAAAAGAAACTAGAACTCTCAATATGAAGGGTCCAATTCATAAAAAATGTATGTACCATTAACAAGGGATTTTTATGCACTGTACTTAGGGGGTGAAGAAAAGTAGAATGAGTCTATTTTGAATAAAGAACATACTTTTGCAATTATATCCCTTCACCTTTTCTGCAGTAGCAATACTTCTTTTCTCACATGAAGTATCTGAAGTAGAAGAATATTCATATAGGCACCAATAAGAAAAAAAAATCAGGGAAAAGAGAAGACAATGAAAGAGGACTAAAAGATGGGAAAGAAGAAAATTTAAGGCAGTTGGGAGAGCTGGTTTTTTTGTGTTATCCATGATTTTTGTGCCTTGGTATGGTAGGTTTTTTTTGCTTGGTGGTAAATATAACTGGTGGTTGCCCAGGAGAAGTTTTCTGTAATGTGAATCACTTTAAAAGCCGTATTTTCATTATAAACAGTCATGGAGTTTTAATGTTATCAATCCTGATCCAGAAAGATGCAGGTGTGTAAATACAAGCCAAGTTCTGTGCATATGGGTAATGAGCACAGTGATTTTGGCTACCTTTATGTGTCTTGCGGGAGAAGATCCTTTAGGAGAAAATATCCCCAGGGACCAGGCAAAGGCGAGATTTTGTGCTCTGCTGGCAGAATGATTTTGAGCTCTGCAGTGATTTTGGTAGCTTTGCAGCAGCAATTGTGTGGCGGTTTCAGATAAGTATAAAACTGTGGGGTTTTACTTACTTAAGTACTGAATGACAGAGTCAGTAAAGCAAATCTGCTCTATTCATTCTGCTGTCTAATTCAATCCATTTTGTATGCAGGATTTTTAGCTTTTCTGTACAGGATATTGCATTGACATATATGTCAATATGGTAGATCAATATGGCGTTTCCTTATCACACCACAAACATTTTCAAAGGTAAACTAGAAGGTTTTTGTACATAGGTGGGGAAAAATTGAGAGACTTATGTAAGAGAGAGTTATGTAAGTTGAGGCAATCTGATGTTGTGGAAGATAAGCACAGTACTTGTATGTTGTGCTGAAATGATCAAACAGTAAAATAATTATATTGACATAGCAACATTGTTAGGTTTCAGAGTTAACAGGTGCTGGTGGTAATTCTGTGCACACACAGATCTCTACTTGTTTGGTTTTCTTTGTGAGGCTGAAATCACTGCCTAAAAATATAAAACCTTAGAATCTGAAGTAGAGGTTAGCAGGAAAAGGTGAATTGCTTAACAATCTGCGGGGTAACCTCATGCTTAGAGAAGTTTCATATAATCCAGATGAGTGAATTGCATGCCACATCGTGGTCATGGACTGGAAGAAGACAGCTACGACTACTTAATTATGAGAAGTCCAAGTTTAAATTCATACCTTTCAGTGGGTGATTCCCTATTCTCATTTAAGTTCTGAGCTTGATTTTCTTTGCTGAGGTAACAGGAATACCTCCTCTGATAACTGTAGGGTAATACCAATGTAAAACGAATTCAGCATAAAATCTCAATTTTCTCTCCTGCAAGTATTGTAAAATTTAGATGTGTTTGTGAAATTCTGTGTGGCAATCTGATTAGTAAGGTTTTACGATGAGCTGATTTGGAAAGACTTCTTACCAACACATCCAACCTATGAGGCAGCAGGAAAATGAACATAGAGCCACAATATGGTGCTTTGTGGCAGAATGAGGATTGTTTGGAGGGAATGTTATGTTTGTTCATTTATCAGCTGCATCGTTTCCCTTCAGCTATTAAATTTTGTTCAGCAAGATTGCTCCTGGTATAATTGCTGACAATTAAGGGTTCATTTAATGAACAACTGAGTTACTTCAATCAGAGATGATGGACTTTCACCATACCCAATAATTTGAATATTATCAGTCGATCTGTTAAATTTCTTTAAAAAAGTTATCTTTTTTTCCTCCTGATAATATGGCTTATGATCTAAATGCAGGTATATTACATGCTCAGATTGTGAGTTTATTAGTTTTAAAAATATAAGACTATTTTTTCTCACAGACAGTATTTTCTCTTCAATGATTGCATTCTTAAAGCTGTACCTTTAATGTGAGTTGGCTCAACCAGTAAGAAAAAAGTCTACTCCTGATTTCTTATTGTTACAGTTACTGAGAGATAAATACAAGTAATTTAATGTCACATTGTGGAACTGTATCTAAGGATTTTAATATGAACTGTTGCTTGAAATGCTGTGTTCTTTTATTAATGTTGATTCATTTAAAATATTTGCTTAAATGGGTGTCTCAGAAGGATTTATGTATTCTTTGATTACGGAAAATCTAGTATTATTAAATTTGATCCTGCTTGTTTTTCAAAGCATTGAGTACTGAAGAGAGGTGGTCCAGCATCTCCCTGGTTCTGATACAAATGTGAGACACATTGAATTCATTCTTGTGTGAATGAATTATGAGGAAGTTATTTATGTCCAGATCATCTGCTGAGGTCAGTCCTATGCTGTGGTTTGAGTATTGGCTTTGAGTGAGGTTTGGTGCAGAGTTTGAGAGGAGATGCCGGTGTGCATCATGCCTGTGAGCAGGCACGAGCGCACATCTGCAGAGGGACCAGGAAGTCCAGGACCAAGCTGGATGCGCATGTTCAATGTGCTCCATCACGTATCCTGTAATGCTCTTCGATAGAGTCGCATTTGCCAGTCAGCTGCAGGTTCCCTGCAAGCGTTGGACATCACGGGTGGCAAGGGCTGGTGGGACGGGCAGCGCATCTGAGTGCAGGGTGCTGGGAAACATGTGCAGGCTCACCTTGTCAGAGCTGCTGGTAGCCCTGGAGCAGCCAAGGAGTCACTAAGCAGTTTTGTGTTTTCACCCATGCTTTCCTAAACAGTGTAACTACAGCTGAGGAGATCTAGGGGCCTAAATGGTGCTGATTTGAGAAGCTGGATCTGAGTCCCTCTGTCTATTAGTTGCTCATTTATAAAGTGGGGATTAGAGCATTCCCTCCTCATGGGAGATAAAGACGTTTAGAACTGAGTTACCTGTTGTGTTGCTGAAGATGTGTAAGAAACAAAAAGGAAGCAAACTGTGGAAAGCCTGTTTATAACTGGTGTGCTTACAGTTGTAATTTTGTATGAGGCTTGGAGGCCTTGAGATGTGGAATTTTTTTTCCTTCTGATGTTTCTCTTGTGGTTTTCTCGTTTTTAAACCAGGTATTGTTCAACAAGGCTTTTCGCTTGGTTTGGGGGATTACTTTTTTCTTCTTTTTGTTAAGGAGGGAAGAAGGTTGCTAATGTTTACAGTGCACTTCAATTTTTTTTTTATTGTGTCATGCCCTTCCAGCCCCTTGGTGGGATGAGAGGTGAGTGTATGTATTATATAATTTATAATTAATTTATGATGAATCACATATGATGAATACTGCTTATTAAATATTAAAGCCTTGTCTACAGTCATGGCCATACCATGGCAGTAGCTGTCTGTTCATAGGGTACTACTGAGCAAACTCATTGACTTAGGCTGTGATGGCAGCGCTCAGTTGTAAGAGAAGTCTTAGCTTCCTGCCTAGTCAAATGCTGTTAAGGAGAATTACTTCTTTTTCCCGAGTAGGTGCCCTGTTACTTCCGTCTCCCTGCCCCTTGTGCGCTAGCAATCAGAGTTGTAACGAGAGTACAATCTTTCCAAAGCGTAGCTGAGAACAGAGAAGGTGCTGGGGTAAGTCCCCAGCTCCACGGGGGCTGCTGTGACTCCTGGTTCCTTGCCACCGTACCCCTTGCTGATAGAAAGCGGAGCAGCGCTGATGGGTAGCCTAACAGGAGGTAATGGCCTGGATCTGGACAAGTGGAAAATCTAGGCTAGATTTTGACAGGCCATTTTTATTACCGAGGACTGGAATTTGGACAGGGGAATAATTTACCTGCAGAGGTCATTCCAGCATCTGGAACTAATGAACTCTCAAAGGTGGTAAAACAGAGGGGAAAAACAATGCAGGGGATTGTGCGCTGCCAGTTTAGGGCAATGGTCTTAATAAAGGTATTTTCAAATTAGTAGCAATGAGTCTGTGAATCAGAAATAGTAACTGTCACACAGAGCTCTCCCAACTCCTCAGATCCTCTGAAATCGAAGGAATCTTCCCAGTCAACATTATAAGACAGAAAAGTAGCCTTCTACCAGTGTTTTGTGCTCTGCTTTGCCTTCCTGGGAGCTTTGACCTATGCGTCTCACTGAAGACGGTGTACAGCAAGGAACAAATGCTGTCACTGTGTGTGATGCAACAGAACTTAACCCTGAAATCCTCACTTTGCCGTACTTACTGCCAGCCCAGCAGGCAGATTTTCCTGTGCGTTTTGAAAAAAACCTTGACTCTTGAGTAGCTGTTACAGCATCAGGTAGATTAGAAGGGGCACGAGAGGAAATGTGAGAATTTCTGTCTGAGAATACGATGTGCATAATTTCATACAGGGTGCCATGTAAGGCCAAATTCATGCACGTGAAAGTGTATGCTGTTTTGCTGAGATGCCTGCATCGTATGGAAAGTGAGCTAGAAGCAGCGGGCAGAGCATTTGAGCACTGAAATAAAAAAAAATACATCATCTGCTATGAGTGACTTCACAAAAGGAATGTAGTCCTAAGTGATTCCAATTAGTGCAATGCAAAAGGAAAGGAGCATAATTAATTTTGGCTTTATGGTTCTGGATAACACACTTGTATTACAGACAGCTTGTGAGATGAAATATTGCAAAATCCTTAGGGTACAGATAACAGAAAACAGTGGTTCTTAGGATAGCTGCACTGTGGAAAAAAATACTAAAGCACAGGCATATTTCTTCAGAATTTCTTATTTATTTTCTGAGAGCTCAAGCCATAGTAATTGCAATAAAATCTAATTCTAGTGAGTATTTGACTCCAGTTTTGTTCTCCCAAAGCTTTCATAGGACAATTTAATGATGTGACGGATTGTCAGGAGCTTGTTTTAATATTAATTAAATCACACACAAAGAGAAAATTCTCAGCCCCTAAAATTATATAAACAAAATTGACTTATAAGATTTGATGTTAATGGGGAGTGATACATTCATTGGTATTGAGCCTTTGATCTAATATTACTTGATACATACAGCTGTGATGAGAAGATTAAAAAAGCCCCATAACAATACATGGAAATTACCAAAAGTAAAATTGTGTTTAGTAACATAGCACTTTATTTTGTATAGGAGGAACTCATACTGAAGAAAACCTATCTTTGGTCTTAAGGATGGCAGCAGCACTAGGTTTGTAATGTATTTGAAAGAAAGAGTTTTTACTGAATCTCACATATCTAGTTACATTTCTTTCTTTTCAGGTAACTCGGACGAGTAAATTGCACATAAAAAAATGTAGTGGCAGGGTTTCTTTTTGCATGTTACTAGGCAATTGTTGGAGTCCTCACTGATTATAGTAGGTCAGCTTATTCTCATTATTAAATGACAGTGGTCACTAAAATGCCAAACATAGTTTTATAGAATTCACTTTCATAAAATGTCAGCAAGTCTGTATGTTTTTATTAGTTTCAAATCAGATATTTCAATAGACTATTTGTAAGTACGTACTCCCAAAGCAATGTCCATTTCTGATTTTTTTGAGACCAAACAAAAATATTACAAATTAATCGGATTTTCAGATTTCTGCATAATAACTCTACACATCTATTGTTTAATCCTATTCTGAAATGCTGTTATGATTGACACCTTGCTGTAGAGATAGAAGTCAATTGAATAATATGTAGCAGTCAATTTTATTTGTACCTTAATGTGCTGAAGTATTTTTTTTTTTTNTTATAAGTCTGTCCCCTTGGAGAATATATAGAAGAATTTGTTTTAAATGAGCTGATAATACTCTCTTTAAAATTTATAAGTATGACAGAATCATATCCTTTTTCCTTACTGTGCCAGGGTGTGCCAATACACTGGTTCTGAGTTACCTTGCACTTGCTATTCATAGGACAAACATTGGAAAAGAGCGTCTCGTTAAGGTTTACTTAGAATGGAATTTCAACTGCTCATCAGAAAAAAATAACAAAACAGGAGCTATCTACCAACCAGGAAACCTGATGCCGTTGCCAGTGGTTTCTTCTTAAGAGGCCGCACTACTCTTGCAGCTACTTTTGATACTTGCTGTCATCCTTTCAGCTTCAAAGATAGATGTGGGCCTGATCGCGCCACCAGCACTAAAAAAACTGTGGGAATCAATGTGAGTCCTTCACCCGGAGGAAATGGAGGATTGGGATGTAGTTTTGAAAACATCTTGGTACTTTCTTACAGCTGATAGGACGTTTCTCCTTCTCTTTTTCCTTTTCAAATCTGTGTTGCAGACTTCAGCAAAATCCAGTAGGGCTGGACTGTGTTCTGTGCTTAGCAAATCATTAGTGCCAAGCATATAGTTCGATTGTTGGATATTGATCATCTCAGTAAATGCTGGAAATCCGTAATTTCACAGAATTTTGCTCGCCCCCCACACGCAATTTAGAAAACAAGCTGTCATTTGGAAGCATACCTGTTCTCAGTATTCATAGTGCCTTTTTATTGCACATAGTGCAGCCTTTGCTGCCTCAGTAACTGACAAAAGAAAATACTTTATTAAGATACAAAGTAGATGTGACTTGATTGTTTTTCAGATAATTTTTGCTTTCAGAAATTAGAATGGCTGATGCTCACCTAAGCGTAAAAAATGCGGTTCCCACACGCGCGGAGTGCTCATGTACTGTATGTAAATTGATGTATAATGCAACCCACATTATCTGGGTTGATGATAGCTTCAGTTTCACTGCTGTCAGATTTTTGTAGCTCCTTGAATGAGCTGGCTGGTCTGAATGAATGTTAGCATAATTTATGCAGCTGATAAGTGATTTGAGTGCTTGAGTTATTGATAAAGCACTTTAACATATCATTTTCAGCTTGATGTTATGTGACATCAGAGTAGAAGGTAATGTGGCAGTCCCCAGGCTTGATATTAAAGTCAATCTGCTCTTTGGATTTCAGAGGCCAGAGGAAACACAGTACTGCCTGACACAAGCCCAGCAGACCAGCACCAACCCAGTCAGACCCATCCTGCGTTCCCTGTTGGGCCTCAGGTCAGTATCTTTCCTTTTGACTAATCGAGATGTGCTATTTGATGAAAAGTAAATAACTGCGATTGATCATCTTTGATCTGTGTAATGTAGAAAATGTGATTCTGTTTGGCTGCATTTAGTGTTACAAAAAGGAAGCGTGTAGGTGTCGTGTATGTTTTAAAAGTTACTTGTTTGGAAAGATTAGCTTTTTGTATGTTTTTTCTAAAATCTCAGCAGTTTTGCATATTTAGGAGGTTAAATTATTGGAATTTCTTGTATAAGTTACATTTTAAATACATGTCATAATTTAATATTGAAAAGCTTCCGCAATTTTAATGCAGCCGTATTGGCTCTGACAGTTCTGCCTGTCACACACAACTCCTGCATTAGTAAAGGCATTTCATTAGCTTTTATGCCAGGTATTTAATTTCTTTAGAGCAAAATGTGGGCATAATAGTATGGCACTGTATAACATTTTAAACCATTTCCCTTAACAGTTCACAATTTTATCCAAGTTTAGCCATACTCTAAGAAGGTACTCAATGTTCTTCCACTTCCCAGGACAGTCTTGATCCACATAGCTTCTAGTAATTGTTACTGTAGTGTTTTCTGCTTTTACTAATTGGTATACAACTGGGAAAATTTGGGAAATGTTGGCATTTAGGTGCTTGTAGTCTGAGTTAGGCCTTCTTGTGTTCATAAATTATCTTCAGTGCATGTGTAATGAATTTTCCAGTCTAGATTCAACTGGGATTGTTACCATGCTACATGACTGTAAGGCTTACAGCTTCAGCCTGTCAAGTTTGTGAAAGTTTTCTGTGTTGGTAAAAATGTATGCTTTAAGATACTGGAAGCAGCGCATGTATATAATGCAACATGAAAGAATCCAAAGCAAGAAGAGTTGTAAGTGTGTAATACTGAGCTATGCAAAATAAAATAGGCTTGCTGTCTGTGTTTTGTTACAGCCATTACTGACAGCCCAACAGTTAGCCTCAGCAGTAGCGGGGGTGATGCCAGGAGGCACTCCAGCCCTGAATCAGCCAATCCTTATTCCTTTCAACATGGCTGGGCAGCTTGGTGGCCAACAAGGACTTGTCCTAACTCTACCTACAGCGAATCTCACCAACATCCAAGGGCTGGTAGCAGCAGCTGCAGCAGGAGGCATCATGACTTTGCCATTGCAAAATCTACAAGGTAAGTCGTGGTTAGCATTTTTCTTACAGGTTCTTTTGCCTCTTTCACTTTATCGCTCTCTTTTAAACCGAGTGATCTTTTTTCCCAATGAAATGTTGCTCTTGATGTGTATTGAAAGTTAATACTTGGATTGTTTTTGAATATTTGAGAGATAGTTAAGGGATATTTGCATTTTTATAAAAACAGACTGGAGGTTAGGTCTTAGATTCTGTGGGTCAGTAATGTAAAGTACTTGAATGATTCATTAGGCTTTTCTGTCATCAGTGATCACTGTTGCCTACTCAAGAGTTCACTTTAAAATTTCAAATGGCAACATGAAGACAAGTATTCTGTTTCACCACTGCTGTTTAGGGTAGCTGAATGAAGAGAGGCAACTAAAAGCACAGTATTGCATGAAAATCACTTTAAAAAAACCCTTTTATTATAAAATCAGAGTTTTGTCAGCTGCCATCAGTGGCCCAAATATGTGTTCTCATTCTTGCTGTGGGAGATCTGCTTTATCAACAAAGTCCTGCCATCCTCATCCAAGGAGTTGAGGGAGTTATGTGACTCCAAAGTCACAAGCAAGAAGTTCATCTCTGTACGTATCCTCCTCATTGAGCTGTACCATGTTTGCAACAGTTCTACTCTAAGATACCTGCTGCATTCTCCTTGTGCTCTAAAATCAGACTGAAAAACGTTTCTGTAAGATACCTGTTCTTCCTTAGTATTCTTTCCTGTTAAATCAATGTGTCTTAACAGTTAGAAATGGTACTCAATCCAAACATGTATGATGTAAAATACAGATGTATTTATTTACTACTCCTAATTGTGTTGATTGCTTCTCAGAAAGCAGTTGCTGCTGAAAGAACTGAACCAAGTATAGCAAAATAAGTATTAGCTAATATCTTACAATGGAGTTGTACAGCTTTAATGGAAGAGGATGGCATGGAAGTGATTATCCAGTGTGAAAGTGATAAAAGTGTGAGCAGGAAGTATCAAAATAAAGCTTTAGCTCTTTCAATTTATTTATTTTTATTTATTGCTGATGGAAATGGTAGGAAAAGTTTTCCTCAAACAGAATAGTAATTTTTTTAAAATGAACGGTATGCATTGCACCCTAAGTACTTCTTAGTTATTAAACTCTGATAGCTGCTGATTACCAGATGAATTGTTCAAAGCACCAAATCCTACAGGCTGTGAAACAGAGAAAAGGAAGAGACAGCTCGTGTGTTGAACAAACTCTCTTACAAACTGCACGCATAGTACTCTCACCTGTTGGAGCAGCTACTTGCCTTTACCTTGTGCATGTTTTAAAGTTTAATGTCAACAGACCTCTCTTATCATAGTTGTAAATGGTTTTCACTTTAATGTTTAAAATAATGTCTCTCTCATACCATTAAGCTGCACCAAAGAACCTGTCATTCATAAATCATAGATGAAAAGGACACACTAATGCACAAATTTTGCTTGTTTAAAATTTGAGAGTACATGTAAAGTAGGGAACTAGAGATTAAAAAAATAATGCGGAACAGGAGTGAGTAAAAGCAGATGTAACAAAGTGAAGGGGAAGTGGCTTTTTAGCGTAGGTGGATGATGAAATCTTAATGAAGAAACAGGCATTATAAAAATGTATCCTTCCACTCTGGAGTGCTCCAGGTTATAGTTGCTGGGTATGTAGTATTATAAATAAACATAAACTTGTGCAGTTCTTACGTCATGTATTCACCCTGGGCGGCAAAGCTGGAGAGTAGGGATTAAGCCAGGCAACCTTTGCTCTTTAGATTAGCCATGGGTGTCTAATTGCTAGCTAAAAGGTGTAACTCTGCTGCCAAATAAATTTTGCAAGCAATGACCTTACCAGATGAAAAGGTTTCCTTTATAATCTTTACTGGTAGATAGCAGCATGGGTTAAAACAGGGACTTGCTGGGGCGTTAGATGCAGTTCGCTGTCTATGGAGACAATCACACCTTCCGTAAAGTAGCTGAAAGGAACAGGAACTACAAATTCTGTTAGTTGCATTGCTGTTTGTCATCTTCTCTACCCTTCCCTCCTGATCCTCTAAGCAAGTGCCACTGCTCTCGTTATTTGGAAGTGAAACTGATACACAAGAAAATGAAGTAACTTGGTCAAGATAGCTCTTAAGAGCCCTGAATCTTAAAAGCTTCTGTTGCTTTCTATATAGCCCGCTACCCAATGCACGCATGAATGAAGGTAGGAGTCAGGTGAGAGTGCTGTGTTTCTAGAGAACATCTTTAGCTGTGAGGTATCATCAGTTCCATTGAACTTGACTGACTTCTGGTGCCTATTTTTTATGGTTATTTGAAAGATAATCATAGAATGTATCTTCTATTTTGTAGCCAGCACTTCTATAGAAACCCATGCTTCAGCACAGTTTTGGTAATTCCTGCTCTTTGGGCAAATCAGACCATATTCATAAACTTCCCATCTCTCTCTCTTAAACCTCACCGTGGCACGGTTGACCTAGACAACTGGGGGACATGTTTTCATGCTGTTTTCTAACCTTACTACTCCTGTTGTTGTCATGTCTGCCGTCCCTGAATTTCCAGTGCAAGCACAGATGTCCACAGCTCCTGTGAGCTGCATCTTCTCCTGTCTTTTTCTTCTCTTATCAGTAAACTTCTAAACCTCTTCATCACAAACTACCCCAGCTAGATAACTCGAAAGACACCCTGAAGACTTTTTGAATAACTGATAAGTTCTGATCTAACAGGGTACTTGAATTCATACTAAACATTGATGAAGGGACTAAATGTGTGTGATCCACATACATGTTTAACTGATTTTATTCTCAGGAACTTTCAGGTCTGGTTCAGGGTGGTAAGTATGAGACTTCAGGGTGACTGGATGAAATACTGAAAACCCTTGCTTCTGGAAAGAGAAAAGAGCATTCAGTGATGGGAATCATAGAAGAGATATGTTAAGTACTTACAATGAGAAAACAAGAGTTTCTTTAAAAATTCAAGACATTGGTATAATAAAGCAATTAAAGATACAGAAATTACTCACACAATATAACTTACTCAGTGAAATTACCTATTCTTCAATTGTCAGTTACTTATAAGTAAGATTTTTTTTCAAATATATTTGTGTTAAATTGTTCAGTTGCTATATGGTCCTGATCCACCACTCAGTCAATAGGAATTTTATTGCTGTAAGTGAAAAGAGGTTTAGCTAAGCCTCTTTCAAAACTACTTTTCTTGACACATACTTGATTATTTTCTGTTCATTACACTATGTCATTTGCCATACACACTGCTATATCATACCTGTTCCCTGAGCAAATATGTCAAATGTATGTGAACAGAAGGAATGTGAATGTGTGAATTCTTGCTGTGAAACTTACATGTTTTCCCTGTCTCCCATTAAACAAATTTCATATGCACAAGGAATATGCAAAGAATACAATTTACTGAAATGCCAGAGGGTTGGTGGCAGAATAGAGCCATCTGCTTTAGAGTAAACAGAAATCCCTGAACATAACACAGATTCACCTGTGGAGCTTTGGCTTTCCACCAACAGTTCTTTGAAAAAAACAATAAAATCATCACCCATAATTTTTTACTGTAATCCACTAAAAGATAAGAGTTTAAAAACCATCCAAGAAAGCTGTTGTCGCAAGAAATTTACACACCTGTTTTCCCCATACCATTTCTTAGAATTACAGTTTGAGCATAGACGTGCTTTCTTAACCAGCAAAAATTTTGAAGGTGTGACAATAGCAATGGTGAGGTTGTGAGAAGGGAAAAAGTGAGGCAGCTACCCTATAAGACAATGTGTTGCCTTTCTGTTGCTTTTAGTCCATTGCTTCTTGGCCTGTCCTTATTGTATTAATGCAGAAAACACTTAGCATCCAAACTGGTGTTCAGCAACATTCAGCTTTCAGTCTTTGGGAAACTTTTCTCTGAACTGAGTCTTTTCAGTTTCTGCATCTCCTTTGCCAGATTAGATTTCTCTAGGTTTTGGGGGAGTGTCCACTTTTTTTTTTTTTTTTTAATTTTAGTTTTCCTTCTTAAGGGTCTCTCCAAGGGACTACTAGTACTTGCTTAATCTCAGAGTATTCAGTAATGCCTGTGAGCTGATACTCATGAAAAGACATTCTCTCCTTAAGCCCATCTGATTTTTATATCTCACTGTAATATTTCTGTATATGTGTACAGAAAGATACCTTTTTGGGGGGCTGAGTTTGTTCTGTCTTGTTTCTTTAATATATTTTTTAGCCCTGATGATTCCATGTTGGAATCAGTGAGAAATGGGAAGGTACTCCAGTGCTGAGGAACTGCTAATGGCTGTCCTCTCATTTTGTTCACTTTTCTGTGACATCGAATGCGGTTTTAGCGTCAAAGTTAATGTATTTTAGGTATCCTTTTAGTATAGTATACATGTTTGAAATGAGAAGAAACTAGTGAGGTGTTGCCTTCCAGCTCACTGCTGGTCACTTGTGATGAGTAAGAATGCAGGAGTCTCTGCAAAGGGTTGGCCTAAATATGTTACCTCACGTATCCAAAATACTGTTGCGCCATTGCTATCTCCACCGCTACAGAGCTTGAATGACACTTGAACCTTGAAATAAATCAACAGGTTGGGGAGTCTAGCCTCATGGCACTGAAACTTGGTGCGTTTTATTTGCACTATGCAACATACTGTTCCTAAAGTGGATGTCAATAATTTATTTCCAAGTCAGAGTTTCTCAGTCTTGAGTTCTGAAAGTAATGAGAACAAACTATCTCCCCAAATCATTAGTGAAAGGCTTCAGTGCTGAAAGGAAGCCTTGCATGGCTGAAAATGTGAAATCATTAAATTACATTATTTAAACAGCGGCAGGTCATATTTTAGCTGCAATACAATGGAAGAGGAAATGTATTAAACATCTTGAGAGCTGGGAGACAGCCATTAAAATGCACTGATACAGGTAACAATAATCATAGATGGTGCTAAAAAAAATTAAAAAGGCTTTTTTTTATGTGGAAATCAATCAAAATGAATGTTGGGTAAAGATGATAGTAACAAAGGAAAAAAGTATTATTTACATTTATTAGATCTTGTTTCCTCTGAACATGAATTTATATCATTAATTGTGCAACAGATAAAGTAAACATGTTGTCTCCATTCCTCCATGTAC
>VXBL01010256.1:147680-259321 GCA_013400195.1 Aramus guarauna
ATTGCTCCCTCCCCCCCCCCACCCCCCCCCCCCCCCCCAAAATCAGAAATTGGAGAGAGATGAAAAAAAAAAAGAGACTGAAAAGAAGTAAACTACAAACCTCAATTGCTTGCTGATCTAGAGTCCAAATTCCAGTTTTTTAGAACATTTTCTCCTTTTAACTAAAGTGATGCAGTCCCTATTCATTTGTATTCCCCTTCAAGTAACATGAAATAGCTTTCAGAGTCTACAGAAAGGCAGTGTTTCACTTATGTATTTTAATGAGCACCAATGTCAGTAATAATCAAAATGATGTTTCACTTAGAGGAATAGTTTATTCCCAGGTACTTCTGCAGTGTAGTAACATAACCAGAACAAGAATGACAAGAATCAAGAAAAGGAGCTGCACTCGCTAGCAATTTCTGTGAAGCCTTCAAACCACATATAACTCCCCTATCACTGTATAAATGCTGCATGTAATGCAGTCACTATGAAGGGCTCCCTTACACAAAAAAGGGGTTAGCCACCCCCTAAGACCAACCTCCCTACCTTAGTACATGGAAAGAAATAGCAGAAACTTGTGTATCCGTAAGCATGCTGTGGCATGCATGGAGCGACTATGGATTAGCAGCCACTACAGCAGCTTTCCTCAGATTAACAGCTGTATCCCGTCCAAACTGTGGTGTTGGGGAACTGAAGTAATAGGCGGAGAACCCTAAAGATGGGGTAGGTAGAGGGTTTTGTGTCTCGGTGTGGTCTCCCAGGAAGTGTATTGTTTGGGAGGCCTAACACTTGCTTTTGGGAGAAAGGGCAAAAATTGCTTTTCTGAAGGTAGTACGGAGTGAACCTTACTGGGCTCGTTTGTTTGTTTGTTTTTTCCCCACTATACAAGGCTTGTCCTGTGGGAATGCTGTGGCCCCATGTTAATTGCTCGTCTTGTTCGGTGGAAAATTGCTGCCTTCACAGAGGGAATGTGAAAGGTTCAGGGCTTTATTAGTTACTAGTTGTTTATTGATCACTCCCAGTGTGTTAGCTATTTGTTGTTTGGATTTTCTGCCCCATAAGTTAAAGGCCTACCATCAGAGGCATTAAAATGCAGCAGTCTTAATGCTTGTGTGCTCTGTTGTTGACTTGCACTCAAAATAGACCTCAGACATGCCTATTTTTTCACTACTGATGGTTATGGAATGACATCAGTGAGGAGTAGTGATGTGAGGTAGATCAAACTAATTCTGAAATCAAAGTGTTTGTACCTACTTAAACTTTCTGGGCCAAGTTTTGGCAGAGTCCGAGTTTCCAGACTTGCGTGCCAAGAAGCAGATGGGAAGGACAAACCTAGTGGGTAACTACCGTCTAGCAGGCATGACCACTAGGCTAAGAGTTGTGGTGTGACTGGTATGTAAGACCCAGGCATTTCTGGGAATATGCCCCTTCATTCAGCCTTGACTCAGACAGATACTGCTCCTGGCAGGAATATTGTGCGTGCAGGATTATAAATGAAATTTCTATCAACCAGAACATGGATGCATTTTAATGCTGCTTTAAAAGTATATCTTTGCACCTGTTTCCAGGAGCTGTTAATCTTCTTCCTGAATTTAGACCGTGACAATTTAAATTAATGTAGAGAAAACTCATTCCAATAATGTTAAGCACTTAACTTACAGTAATCTCACAAAAGCCAGGAAATTTCAAATGCAAGTAAATATCCTAGCTAGTGTTTGTCACTCTGTTCTCACCTCCGCATTGTAGCATACATGCTACATGCACTGGTGTAGATCACTTGCAAATAGGTAGGTACATCTATATGGTATATGCATATATGACTCATATGTTGATCCAAGACTCTTTACTGCAATAGTTGCAGAAGGATTACCAGGATGGATTTGCAGCCTTCGCTCTTAATTTCCTTGCCGTAGTGGATTTAAGTCAGACATTTATAGTTTTTGTGGTTTAATTTCCTTTGTTTTTCCATGGTGTTTGTATTAATAAAATCCCTATGATTCATGTTTTAAAAACTCCCTGGATACAAACTTGTGTTCCTGATAGACCAGTGAGAGTCTAATCAAGCACATATATATTTAGGGACTAATAAAAATAACAAAGTCTTTATTGACCAACTGGGTTTATAGACATTTTTAATAGTGTGAATTTGAATGCATGGAACTTACAAGTTTAACCACCTGGGAGCCAATTTTGTAAATGAAATTTCTTTAAAATCTGTGTGGTTCTGTACCACAGAACCATACACCTCATGGTTTTGTAGAGATTTTCTCTCGTTTTTTTGTTTTGTCTTTATTTATAAATTGTCATGGAAAGTTCTGAAGGTGTCTTATGACTTTCTTAATAAAATCTTAAAGTTTATGGATCTTGAAACATTGTACAGCATTTCATTTATTTATTTTTAAGAGAAAAAAATTCTGTCTGCCACTTGAGGTGGCTCTAGAAGTGCAAGCAGGACCTGTCTGGTGATATTAGAAATGGCGAAAGTGAAACTTCTTGAGTTTTCTCATCCCCAGACCTCTACACAGCTTTATGTCCTTTGGGTAGAAATCTGTACTCATGGAGATCTTCAGGCCTCAGTCTCATTTTGCTACTGATCCCTGAAGCTGCTTTCGTTCCTTGAATGTTGCGTCTTTACAAGCCGGTTGCTCTGACAGATGTAGCGGAGGCAGGGACGTGAGAGTTGTGTTCTGCTCTGTGCTCTGCCCCAGATGTCCCATGTGATGGTAGACAGTTTGTGTGTGTTCTCTGCAGCTGTCTTCCCACCTGTAAATGAATGTGTGGATAGTTAGCGCTACGCTTTCTGATGCAATGGCTTAAAATCACTACTATTAGATGCCTTGAGCTCCTCAGACTCGGCTAAATCTGTGCTAAACGTCCTAAATTCTTAAATCTTGTTCTCATTCATAGACCTAAAAAAAGCTAGGCTCTTTTTCAGTAGCTGCAATAATAAGGTGAATTTTCTTTATTTGGGACCTTTTCCAGCCCATAGAAGGACTGGAAGCTTTCACCAAGGTTAAGAAGATCCCACACGATATGGATTCTTAGACTGTTGCCTGCCATAGGTTTCTTTGCTTACTGATTTTAACATGAATGTTGCTTTCAAACTTAATCAGCTGTAGATTTGACATATCTTACAGACTCTTCTTTCACTTAGTTGTGTTTTGTTGTGATAAATCATGCGATGTTAAAAATAAATCTTCAGCATAAAGACAAGTTTCTCATCTCACTTCTGTGATTAATTATATTCCAGTTAATGCTGATGCTTTAGATTTACATAATCTGATCCTTGAATATCTTTCCTTTTGTTTTTCAGATCTCATTTCAGTCTCTTCTCCCTTTCTTCATCTAGCACTGTTTCTGCCCACCCTTTACATTTAAGCTTGGGTGTTTTTTAAAGTTATTCGCAACCCAAATATTCCTGAATGGATTTTGTACTGTGCAGCTGATTTCCCATTACATCAGCAGTAATAAATGAAGGAAGAGGTAAACGTCTGGAGGTGATAAACCTGTTGTAATTTTCCCAGTATATTGAGTTTCTGTATTTTAGAAGATGCAGTTGTAACAGGACATGAATCCTGTCTAAAAGGCAAGGAAATGATAGTAGTACGTTTTCAGAAAATTCACTTATTGGCAACCTGAAAGTTGTTTCTTTTATTTTGTTGATTTTTAAAAGGATAAAACCTCTCAAGAACAAATTTTGTACATGTTCTCTGAAAACTGTAAGTCTAGCAATCTGAACAGAGCAATCACTTCCAGATTCTCTCTTCGAAATTTTAGCTTTTCCTTTCCCAAATCAATGCTTGTGAACTGTAAAGGAAGACTACGTTCCCCTCCCAGCACTGTAACATCTTTTAAAAAAAAAAATACTCAGTCCCAGCTTTTTTTCCCCCTGTTCATTTTACTGGTAACAAAATCAATTCTTTAAATCTTTGTTTTACTCTGCTTTAGCAGGAGTGGTAGTTCAAAGTTACGTCTTATGAAATTACATTTATCTAATATGAGCACCTTGGCCACTTGCAACCAAAATTAAAAACATATACTATTGGTTCCATTTGTCAGAAGAATATCATTGGTTGTAAGTGTAAGACTTATCAAGTGTATCTTTATGCATTTGTGTTCCCATGAGTGCCGTTATTTTAAAATTTCTTAGTGGTATTTATATATATTCAACGTTTGACATCAGATAATTTGAGTTTGCTATGTTTGTGAGATAACTCACAAGGGAGAAAGTTGTATTAAATAAATAATAGAGATAAATTTTATACCTCCATATATTTCAAAGCTAATGCAGCTAACTTGCAATGGAATGGTAACATGAAGACACAGTGCTATAATATGATTGATTTGTTTTGACAGCAGCCAAATAATTGAGAGTGAAAGGTGTCAGCACAGATGAAATATTGTATAAGCCACATTCAGAAGGCAACCCCAGCAGCAATAGCAACTGGAGTTTTATTTCCTTTGATATCACACTGTTACCCACTTCCAGTTTATTATAAAACCATGAAAGGTACGCAACTTTCTATATGATGGAGGCTTTTATGGAGGGGATAGAAACAGAAGTTTGTCAGGTACTTGAACAATAGGTACTGACAATGGGATTTATGATGGATACAGTATACAAGGGTAAATTATCTTAATCTTTCCCCCTGGTTTTCTCTCTTCTTTTAATCCCTTTTTACAGGCTACTGCTTATCTGGCATCTTACCTCTAGCTTGGAGGGTAAGTGACTCCCTCCAGAGCAACCATCAGTGTCAGTCTATGAATTGCCTGGCAGGGGATTGATGCAAAAGCAGTGCTGCTATTACCCTCCCCAGCAGTGAGACTTGTTTTTAGTTCACCTCTTCTGAACAGCAAACTATACCCATTCTGGCTAACTGAGACAGGGTAAGGCTTGTATATTTGCATCATGGCATCCCACTGCAGTGCAAGGAATACAAACAAGTATAGCATCTTTTGAGCCTAGGAGAGTGTAAGCGTGCCAGTAACCTAGTACAGAAGGTAGCCAAATAGCTGAAATAATGTCTGAAAGCAAGATGATTTGAAAATCACTATTGGCCTTCCTTAAAAGCACACTGAACAAGAGGCTAGGGTGTGCCTGTAAAAACACAAGCTATAAAGCTTCCTTTGTCCTGAAGTCCCGTTGACTTCAGTGGGAGCTGAGTCCAAGGTGCAGTTTGGATTGAAATGTGTATGTCCTGCCATTCATTTCAGAAATGCTCCATTAAGAAGACACAAGTCAATGTGAATGACAAGGATTCTCAGTAATGAGCTCTTGCTTATGCAAAACAAAACAAACTATGACAACCATCATGTTAACAAGATCAGGAACCCTTGTGGCTTTGTAATGTAACATCTAATCTATATCTATACCTACACCTATACAAATATAATTATCTTACTTGGAGAAAAGTAAATAACAGAATGGGATGAGATTTCCAATACAAGAACAATTTATACACAGTTACATTCCACTTGCATTCTCTTTGTCTCCTGATATGATAATTTAATAAATGGCATGCTGGAGATTAGAAACCAAGGCTGAGAAACGTAAATTTACAGGTATTAATAAGGGAAAAGTTTTCTTTGAAGTGGTGTAGGAAGGCAGGAGGTAAGCCATTGTTCATAAAATAAACCTTACTGTATAGCAGGCTGGATCTACTGAAGTTATTTTGGTTGAGAAGCAGAGCAAACTTGAAATGAATCCCTCTGTTTTCACCATTTGCCTCACGTTAGTTTGATGTGTGCAGACCAGATTTCTTTTGAAGGAAACTAATCTAGAAGCTCCACTCCAGGTGCATGCCGACTGCGTTCCACAGCCAAGTGGAGATAGAAAGGTCCAAACTGACCATTGGCGCTTTAGATAGCTTCAAGACATACGTTCAGTGCAAGAGTAAAAACCCTGAACTGCAAGTAGAGGGAAAGAAAGGTGCTGGGAACCAGCCGCCTCTATCTAGTGATCTTCTCAAACTGCAGCAAATTGCTTGATAATGTTGATGTAGCCTTAAACCTGTATTAGTGCTCTGGAAGAAGTAATTGGTGACTGATGTACATGCAATGAAAACAAATCCTCATTGCTGATGATTCAGAGCAATGTTATTTAGGTATAGGCTTCCACTGGAGCACTGAGTGCCCAGGTTGCAGGGTTGTGCAGCTTATGTAATAAATAACTCTGCCATCAGCACCTGCAGAGTTAAATTTAATGTGGCAGCTCTGATTTTAGCCACCAGCAGCTGTAATGTTCTGTTTAGTAATTGTAGACAAAATGTTGAAAATTGAATGCCTGAATGTTGTGTGTATATAAATTTATTGATAGGAATTGAAATGGGCACGTAAACATCTAAATCTGAAGTTCTGATCTGTACTTGCTAGTCTGTGATTGACATTGGAAACACAGGCTTCCTAAGCATCATGTTCTCTGTATGGATGTTAGTCTCCCCATCAAGAAGTACTCAAAACTACGTGAAAACATGGATGGTTGAAAAGTCTCTCAGGAGAGTGCATGGTTTTCATGAGAAGTCTTTCCTTTTCTTTCTAAGATGCCTTCAGATCCTTTGTTTTTCACATCCCAGCTTGTACCTATGAGCATGTGCATATACTTCTACTGCCCTTTTTAAGCTTCAGCTAACACGGTCATCCAGGAGCCTCTATCAAGTAGCCTGTGAAATACAAACTCCCCCTGAGAAGAATTTCACAAAGTAAATGTAAGGAGGTAGAGGATCTGGTTAATGGAGACACGCTCAAGTGTCTAGTGTGCTTTCTGGCCACCATAATTGAGATTCCTCTTTGGTTGCTCACCTCTTGATCGTTAGGGCCGTCTGCCAATCCATTGCTGATGGAACAAAAAGCCACTAAAGGAAATATGAGTGGAAAAATAAAAAGACAAGTGAGGTAAAATCCAAAAAGCGCAGCCCTCTGGCCCTTAGTTGGCCAGGCAAATGGAAAAGAGAAAGGAAGAAAGCTAGCCACTCGAACCAGCTCACAGGCACCTCACACACTGAGTATTTTTGTGGGCCTTTTACCTTTTTGGTTGGGTCAGGTAACCCAACCAACTACTTGTTTGTTTAGTTACAGATAAAGTAGTTAACTTTAAATTCTTGTTAGAGGACCAGACAGGTTGTCTTCATAGTATTCCCTACTCCATAAAGATTCCAGTGACTATTAATAGATGTGTTTTTGGAGACTTCACTGTTGTGAATAACTTCCTCCTTAGATGATATGTTTTATCTAGATCAGGAAGCAAAGCAAACATTTTTCCCCACACCTCTTCAAGTAATTCCACATCATTGTTACAAGTGGTCAGCTCTAAGTGATGATTGTGATATGCCAGCACAGAGCCAAATCCGGAGGCCCTCAACTCTCAGGTTTAGTGAGGCAGATTCACATTAGATGTGATGCTTGAGGCCCCATTGACATTTGGGAGTTTGGGTTTTAAAAAACCCTATCTGAAGACCCTCAAGGTTTGGCTGACTGTAACCTGCAAATGGTTTGGCAAGACCCTATTTACAGACTGCTCAAGAGCCTTTCCCTTCCCCCATTTCAGTGGTCAGCACTGACATATTGTATTATAAGAAAGAGCCCCACTTAACGCAGAACTACTTTCAATTGTCATGAGCACTCAGCCTTATTTAAACTGACACCCTCTCCATCACCCCCAAGCTAGAATCCCAATGTCAGAGTGCTTCAAGAGCTTGGGATTCAAAGCCGTACTGTCTTGCTGAGAGCTGTGATAGAGTGGTGCAAAACAGCACTGAAGTGAACTTCAGAGATGGAAGGACAATCCCAAAGGTGGAGGGAGACATGGTAAATATGGATATGCCAGGTAAGCAGAGCAAAAGAGAGTGAAGGGTAGGCTTGCATGTGAGTTCAGATCGGGAAAGAGACTTGGAGGACCCACATTGCTGTCTTCCCTTGCACTTAATCAATTCGTTAGACTTCAGTGACCTGGGATCACACCAGTAGAAGGGGTTACAGTTCCTTTGTGTTCCAAAAGAAGATACAACCTCCCTTCTTCCACCACACCAGGTTGCTCTGTTGGAGCATTTGTCCTTCAAGGTTTGGTGATGAAGTTCTCCAGTACCAAGAACATGTGAAAACAAATTGAGATTAAACAGCACAGAAATTCCTGGTGTGAGGAAACGTAGTCTACCTATAAAAAGAGTTAAATGACCACATGATCATTCCTGCCTCTTACTGATTCAGCAAATGTTTATGCATATGTCAGCTCAGGCATTTAAGTGGTCCTGTTCAATATGAAAACAGGGTCATTTTAATGATCCACTGTTTACTATTGGGGAAACTAAGGCACAGAGTAGCAAAGTGACCTGTGTTTCTCAGCAGGACAATAGCAAAACTAACTGTAGAAACTGTGTTCCCGAACTCCAGTTTGCCAAATGTATGTTTACTCATTCACGGGGGAGAGCACTATGTTTAAATTAACATAAGAAAAGAACATTTCAGAGAATACTGTTTCAGCATATTTTCTGGGCATTCCTAAAAAACATTTCTTACAGATTGTTTTAAAGGCTGAATCCTGCTTGTCTCACAGGCATATCCCATTGGTTATAGGGTGGCTGCTTCTGTAAGTAAAGTTAGCAATATTCAGCAATATATTTTAGCCCAAACAAAGGTTCTGTTAGAATGT
The DNA here is from genome assembly GCA_013400195.1 of Aramus guarauna. NCBI lineage: Eukaryota > Metazoa > Chordata > Aves > Gruiformes > Aramidae > Aramus > Aramus guarauna. The sequence goes on from VXBL01010256.1 coordinate 156,307, forward strand.
GAGAAAAAGAATGGTTCAAATAAAGCACAGCCAATGGCTGAACTGTGAATGTTTTGCCTCCTTTTCTTCCTTTTCTGTCTTCTTTCTCCTAGAGAGGTACATGAGCGCAGTAGGGGTTTGGGATTAAGTAATCATGTCTGCTCTCTGCGAATCTAAAGCATTTTATATTTTTGCCTAAATTTTTGGTTTAGGAAAAAATGTCATTGTCATGAAACACTTTTAGCTCTACATACGGTTACATTTCAAAAATGTACCTGCTTTTTAGAGGTGGGGGAGGAGAGGGAAGGGAGGAGTACCACTACTTCGGTCTCATGCCAGACTTTAATGTAAAATTAATTCCTTTAAAAAGATTTTTAAAAAACCACAACATTTTTCTAATGTGCATTAAGAATGTTGGAGAGCTCACTGAAGCATATGCTTTGAGCTTTCAGGAGCAATCTGTAGTCAGGCATTTTAAATGAAAATTGATTTGTGATTTACATGGTCAGTGGAAAGAAAATTAACTTATGGAAGGTTGTAATGAAATATTAGACAAGTAAAAAAGTAGATGGTGATCTAGTGGAACTAAAAGTCCCATCTGGAAGAATTCTGTGACATTTTTACATTTATCTGTGTTCTGCATGAGTTGTAATGTTAGTGGTAATTTTATGGGACTGAACTGAAATGAAAAGGGTGTTATCACAGATTGCCTACAATATAGGATTGTGTTCAGTGGAGAGTCCTGTATCCTTTTCTCCATTTTCCTATAATATGACTCATTGCACTTTTTTCAGCTACTGTTGTTGAATTCATTCAGCCTTTTACTCGAGGTTATTAAAGAAGAACATCAAATGCTCACAAATACAATCTAGCAGCACATTTAAAAGCAACACTGCTGCTTCCACTTACTCCTGCATAGTTGAGGCACTGTCCAGGAGACCCTTTAAAATATGTGCTAAAATAGCATGTTACCACTCTGAAACACAGTTTATTAACAGTTTTAAAAATATGTTGTCTTTTGATTTGTGACTTACCAATATAGTAAGGCTAAAGAATTACAGCCTCTCCAGAAAACATACTGCCATATTTTTGTTCCTGTGTTCCTTTTGAACTCTGATATTCAGCATACGACATCCTTGATTGCTCTTGCTATCAGCTTCTTGGAGAATGAAGAAAGAGAAACGTGTCGGAATAACATGATGCCATACTCCCTGCACTCTTCTGCTTTTGTACTAGAAAATCTTTCTCTTGTTTCAGTAATCCAGGCTGTACTGGTATTGGAAAGAGGAACTCTTGTACTACCTTCTAACAGACAATCTTTCTCCTTCTGTAGTCTCCATGTATGACAAATTCTCATTTATTGTGGTTTTATGCACTTTGAAATGTAGGGCTCTGATTTGGCAGGACATTAATATTCTTTGCAATCAGTAGGATCTGTTAAAGCATTCGGTGAAATTAGTGCCATCATGGATTTAAAATACCTCCAGTTTTGAAAATCTAGAGAAAAATCTTCCCATCAAAGGCTCTCTTCCTTCTGTTATTAAATGAATTAGCTCTATGTTCTATCAAAGTCTTGTTTGTTGTGGACATCTTACCTCCCTGTTCACAGGAGAGGTGTATTAGATTCCCTAAGCAGGTGAAACTACATTTATGCTACTTCTTTTTCTCTGATCCTTTAGGAAATACATAGGTCTGATTTAAATGCATACCAGGCATTCTAGTTTCTTTGAACTGCACAGGGCTTCAACATGGCTCAGCACCATGCAGGATTTGGATACTACCAAGGAAAAAGACTGTAGTCTTGTACCTCTTCTCATTGTACTTTTTTCTAATCAGGACTGGAGAATCAGGTTTGAAATTATACCACATGCATATCACCATTAGCTGAAATAGTCTTAACCATCAAATTGTACAACTAATATATGCAATGCATTAGTGTGAATGAGTGCATTGTACAAGAAGATAGTCTGAAACACTATGTTATTTCTCCAGGAAATTAATTTTGTAAGCATATTTGAAAGAGAAATACCACAGATCTATCACAAACACTATATATGTTTTTCAATAGAATGATGTGGCTAATGATGGTAGGAGCAGCCTTTCTAATCACAGGATACTGTAAAGGTCAATATTAGGTATTGGCTTTCCGTCCTGTCCATATGAAACAATATACCATAGTGAATGTAATCAGTAAATGGTGGTAAATGAACCTATTAGAAACATTAGCATTGCAGAAAGACAAGTTTTGAGAATAGATGTTAAGTGGATCCTGCAGCTGGTAATTGTCATCCTGGGAATAATTACATTAATTAATAGTTGCTAACCCCAGACCCTTGTGCCTGTGACTTTGAATGAGTTAATGATTGCTGCTCTGGAGAGTGTATTGCTGGTAGATTTTCAGTAAGTGTCAGCAGAGTAAAAAGGCCCCAGGGAAGAGACTTTGGCTCTGATGATCTTCAGGGTCTCCATTTTTACAAACCACAAGTACATCACTGAATGATCAGATAACATCTCCACAGACCACAAAGTAGGTTGGGGATTTTCTAATGAACAGATCCATTTCATCATAAAGTTCCTGATTTGTGAAGTTAATATTAAGTTCATGTAACCTCAGACTCATAGCACTTGAAATCAGCAGGTTTTACTTTTGAGGCTATGCTTTAAATGAACCACAAAAGCCAATTTTTTCTATTGTCTTTTCTCCTGACCCTAGTTAAGTGGACTCTATTTCTACTGGAGTTAATATAAAATGCTACCAAATCTTTATTGACAACAGTTTAATTTTTGTAGGCTTTTAAAGACTGGGAAGTTTATTTTACATAGGAGAGTGGGTCTAATTCCTTTGACTGTACTGTTCTCTTTCTCTCCCTCTCATCCTTCCCCCCCAATAAATAATTATATGAATCCTGTAATGTCCATAAATTCAGGGTATATAATCTAGCTGTCTTCTAAGAGTTCTAAGGGTGAATATCAGGGATAATCTTGTATCATTAAAATCAATAGTTGACTCATGTCAAAATGGCAACAGAAGAATTCCCGTAAAATCAGGATTATGTTCATCAAGGTCAAAGAAGAGCTGTATTTCTCTTAGTCTTGCAGTCTATGAGGGAAAGAATTATTAACGTCCTTTGGAATGTTAGTCCATGGCCTTTGATCAGATGGAAGGATAAAAGACTGACTGCTGTCCCATGTTGTAGCCTTTGTCTAAACTAACAAGGTAATATTTTAATACCATAAATCCAGGGTACTTACACTACTCCACTACTAGTTGATGATTCCTCATATAGTTTTCAGGGAGTTAGAAGAGATGGTAAAGATAGATCTTCTCTTAACTGCATTTGCTGCTTCTGATGGATTCTCATGGCCTTCCAAATGGACAAGAGAGCTTCTTGAGGGCAGTGTGAGTTGTCCTGGTCTGAGCTGTAAAGCTGCTAGTTGACAAAGGTACTGGCCATCTTTAGTTAGGTAGTAAAGCAGAACTGATCATAGGAAAAGCTATGCAAGTTTCAAAGGATTGGAAAAATCAGTGCTTAAATGTCACTTTGAACGTAGAACCTGGGATATAAACTTAGTATCTGTACAGCACTTTGAAGCAAGAATAAACCTCAGGGGTCGGTACTGGGACTGGCACTGTTTAACATCTTTGTCACGAGACCTGGACAGTGGGATTGAGTGCACCCTCTGCAAGTTTGCCAATGACACCAAGCTGTGTGGTGCGGTCGACACGCTGGAGGGAAGGGATGCCATCCAGACGAACCTTGACAGGCTTGAGAGCTGGGCCCGTGCAAACCGCATGAAGTTCCAACAAGGCCAAGTGCAAGGTCCTGCACGTGGGTTGGCGCAATCCCAAGCACAACTACAGGCTGGGCAAGGAATGGATTGAGAGCAGCCCTGAGGAGAAGGACTTGGGGGTGTTGACTTATGAGAAGCTCAACATGAGCTGGCAGTGTGTGCTTGCAGGCCAGAAAGCCAACCGTGTCCTGGGCTGCATCAAAAGAAGNGGAAGTGTTGAAGGCCAGGCTGGATGAGGCTTTGGGCAACGTGGTCTAGTGGAGGGTGTCCCTGCCCATAGCAGGGGGGTTGGAACTAGATGATCTTTGAGGTCCCTTCCAACCCAAACCATTCTATCATAAACATGGCATTTGTATGGGCAGCTCATTCATTTTCTACAGTCTGCAATAGAGAATTTATTTTGTAAACTTTCTATTTCTTAGGCATGGGGTATTTTTGCTTTGCTTTGTTTTGTTTACTAATTATGCCCATAAAGGCAAGTGTACATAGTGCCATAGTAAGATAAGAATGCTGAAGTTTTCAGGGAGGAAAGCAGAATGAATTTTCGGAGCCGCATAGATATGAAATGGCTCTTTTAGAGACAACAGTGTCATGTAGACTGAGAGGAAAACGTCCCCATGCTTTTGAAACCAGATATAAAAGTTTAAATCATTGCTATTGCCCTTAATTAACATCCTGTGATTCCCCATATGATAATTTACAGAATAGAGTGTTTATAATGGTAAGTACATTATTTGTCTCAGAAGGAACAAACTATTAGAAAAGTATTGAAGTAGCAGAGCAAAAAGGTACAAAACTTAAACATACTCATTTGCAAACTAAAATCATCAGTTCTTACAGTCCTTCCAAAAGATTTTATCTTACAATATGTTAAAAATTTGTAAATTTTTTAAGTAGTTCATGTTGCATTATGCCATGACAGTAGTGATGAAGCTCGTTTGTCCTGAGAAGGGTGGCAAATAAAAAGATGATGCCAGAGTTAACTGCAGGTCTGCTTATTCTCTGTAAAACAAGAAGAAAATGAACAAGATCTGTGTTTGGCTGTGTTTATACAGACTGTTTCAAGGATGTTAATGTCAATTTGATAAGTTAAGACTACCAAAATGTTACAGAACAAGAAAACAATCCCAAGTAACAGAGGACTTTGGGGGAAAGCATAGAAACTGGATGGAAGATAGTGTTCATGGAAGTCGCAACCCATGCAACAAGGCAGGGTGAAACAAATGGCACTGGATATATGCCAGTTGTCTAGAAAGGTAGATATGATATACATCAAGAAAGGAATAGAGAAATAGCAGTAGAGAAACTACTTTGTAAATGAATAAGAGGGATTGGCTTTTAGAACTGCAGAGCCGTGCCTGCACGTTTGAACTCAGACGGTGTCACAATGAGCTGGCACAGGAGATACCAACAGTCTGAAAATGGTAACACAGCCCATGGGGTCTCCTCACATCAGTGCTGAGAGTGAGCCTGTCCTTGGAAGACAACAGTCATTGCTTAGTGACAAAGTTAACTGCAGTGCATAAACCCTCAACGTTTCGTATCAACCAAGGAGATGAGTTCATTTGTTCCAGACATAGCAAAGATCACTAGACTTGTGTGAGAGCAAAGGACACAAATTGGAGGCTTGCAGTGAGTGGTCTCATTTTCCTCTGAGTTGCAAAATTAATTAATTTCACTTAGAGAGTTAGTTCTTAGACTGCTGTTGCTGAAACTGGGAATTTGGAGCTAAATTTCCAGAGGACTATGACTCATGTTCTAGAAAGAGCATGGAGTTTATTGAATTTTGTCCATTTAAACCCCCAAAAGCTCTCCTTACCTTTTTTGTTTGTTTGTTTTTAGATTTTAATTCACTGTGCTTCAAAAGACAGCAGTCTGTCTAAGCAGGAAAAGTTTGGTTCTGAATTAGTACTACAAGGACAAAAGAGAAAATCACAAAACAAAAGTTAAATCTGGATTTTAGATGGACAGAGAAACAGTAAATCCAAATAGATGGTGAGGCACAAAAATGTTAAGTATAAAGCCAAAGAACATAAATCATGAAAGCCTGGAATTAAACAAAAACATGGAGAGAAGTCCTGGCCCCATTGGATGGAATAGCAGAATTTCCTTAGATTTCGGTGAGGTGAAGATTTTGTCATTGTGGAGGGAAAGCAGAAAGCCTAAACACATGGGATGAAAAATGAAGCACTTGGGAGAACTAGCCAAAGAATGTGAGACAGATTCTTTCTGGAGGTATGGTGCTCCAGAGTCTTTCTTGCTCTCCGGGTAAAATGCTTGGCTAAATTGCATCAGTACTGCCATTGGGAAAGGCCGTATAGCTTAGTGGGTCTACCTACAGAAGAGGGGCTAATTCTGGTTCATTAAAGAAATACTACTCCTTTACATGTGTCTCTGTGAGTCTTGGTCACTAACGTCTTTGGAATAGGGTGGCAGTAATTCAGCCCATGGAAACAAGATGTCTATCACAACCTGTTTTGGCAGGGAATAGAACATTTATGAAATACATACTTGAGTGTGACTGTAAACATATTTTACTTCTGCTTTGGGTGCGATGTGAGAGAAGTGTTGCTAGTTGGAAGCAAGATGGAGAAAGATAAGAGAGGGAGACTTTTCTGGTTTAAAAAAAAAGGCAATACAAAGACATTGTGGCCCAAAGTATGTTCTGCTGGTTTTAAAATTAATGTGCACAGTAAAACTAAATCAGCCAAATCTCTCCAGAGGCGTATTTTATCCAGTAAGGATGTAAAAGAGCAGGATTTGCCGCTCAGTTTATAAAATTGTTCAAGCATTTAAATACAGCCACTACCGTAATACATAGAAGCCAATGTCATTACGCTAGATTTCTCGCAGTGTAGTAATTAAATTTCAAGAAGTTTCAGAAGCTTCTTTCAGATAGAACTCCAGAATTTGACAAGTTTTTCCAGTGCTCATCTCTCTTCAGTGAGGCTGTACAGCTGCTAGCCATAAAACCAGACACTCGGTGTATTTTTAGCCATGATTCCACCTACCACCAGAATGCCAAGAAGTTTCTCCTTGGTATTTGGTGTACCTTTTTGCAAGAAAACAGGAGTATTTATAGTGTGTTAGGATTCCATGGTTATATGTCAGAAATTTTTATTATGAAATGTTTTTGTAAACAAACTAAATTCCACTGGGAAATATACAGATAGCATTCCTTTTCTTTTTTTCCTGGGGTTTTTATTATTATTTTTAATTAGTGCTCTCCACAGAGTGTTGAAAGTTATGATAAACATTTCCTGGAGCAGATTTTCAACCTGTAACTCTGAGGAAGAAATATGCATTTAAAGGTGTTGCTCTATATTTTGACTCTGAAGGGGATTTAAAAAAATATTCTCACTAGACACTTAACAATTTCTTTTCTCAAAAGAAGTTACAGGATATCTAATGAAGGAAGTTTATTCTAGCAGTAAAACTGAGCTAAATTTGTATGTGTTTATTATTTTCTAAACTGCGTGACTTCAAACAGTTAAAGCACCAGGCTCAGCCAATATGGAAATAGAGCTGGATTTGAAATTTACTGTGTGCTGGTTCTGCTTTTCATTTTTTACCATTTCACACCTTGTCCGCATCTCGAGCAAGCTTGTAAGTTTCCAACGCATACATTTCTTGTGATGATATATTGTCCTGGTGGAAAATTTCATTTACTGGCTGTGCCCTTTGCTGAACCTGTTGCTAGTCAGGGAACATGATAAGCGTATAAGTAGCATGCTACTTCATTTATCATACATCGTTTTAGACACTCAAATATCTCATATACAATTCTGCATTCTGCACCAAGGGAAACTACTAAACTTGCAGGAAAAAAAATCTACAAATAAATTGTCAGTTTATAATATATAAATGTATCATCCTAATAAAAATTAATCATAGTTTATACTAAAACTGTAAGTGCCCTTTATTTTTTTTTTATGGCCTCAGTAACCACATGCTATCAAACACTAATAGAAAATATCTGGCTTTTGTGATTTGGTGTATAGCAGAATTGAAAGATATAAAAATACAGTCTATTTTTAATAATTGAATTACATTGCAAATAAATCAGAGGCTTGAAAAACCCGGCAGTGCTAGGAACATTCTGCTCTCCTAGCATTTCTCTCTGGTTTAAATGTTCACCGTATCTTGTATAAAACAAAATTGGATTCAAAAAGCAACCAGAACAGCAGCACCAACAAAATCCTCTAACATGTAAGGAATTTAGAACTCACCAGAAAGAAAATGATTGCAAGAAATTTAAGGTCAAATAAAACCAAGTCTATCTGATGTACTAGCTGTTCCTAGCAGAGCAGGTCAGGCCTCCCTAATTTCAGTAACTTGTCATCTATTGATTTCAAAGCTTCTTCAGACCATCATTACAATATTTTACTACAAGCTGCTTTTTATGTCCAACATAAAATAATCTACATCTTGTCAAGATGTTGCATTTGAAATGTTGAATGCAAAGCTCTGATTTATGTTAAGCAGTGCTTACACTAATTACAACCTTTCACTAAGATATTGGACTATGAAAAAGTCTATCTTACATTTATATAGCACCTTTCATCCTGCATCCTTTAAAAACTGTACATGAAAGAGTCATTTCAACTACCTCTCATATATATCCATTTCTAGGGAGGAGTAGAAGCATTTAATGGGTCACAGTGACATTGCATTCTAGCTTTGAACTAGAATTGAAGGATTTGTTAAACAGAGTTTAATTACCTGAGCTGTAATTTGACTAGGTTATCAGGGCTGATACAGATATGTGTGGGGAGAATAGAGGAGGGATGGAGAGAAGAGGAATGAAAAGCAAAGCTAGCCGAGATGTTACGTATCTCATTGCGGAGGGGGGAAGGAACCTGCATATTGGGTTTTTTGTACTTTCTGAAAACATTGGCTTTAGAAAAGATGCCAGTTAAGGCCATAGAATAGAATCTCCAAAACAAATTTCTTTTAGCTGAGAGGTTTTCCATGGGAGTCCCCATCAAAACTGATCATGCTTGGTCTGTGAAATATCAAATATTGATATGTAAGTGATCTAAATCTGAAAACTGTTGTTGAGTTGCAGACAGAATTCACTTAGATGAAGAGAATGGAAAGATCTGAAGCCAAGTAACTTCCTCATATAATCACCACACATCTTAAACAATAGATGAGAAAGGAAGTAAGTAGAATCGGGCCTGTATAAAGTGGTATATCTAGTCTAAAACTTCATGTCAAGGAGTTTTGTACTATAATACACATATCTTTTAGTAGGAACAAAGATGTCATAATTTCAGTATGACTTATCAGCTGTAAATTTGGAACTGATAGCTGTGATTGGCTTATTAGAGAAAGAAGTTTGCAAGATTTATTTAAAAACATAACAGTATTTTGTCGCATGTAAAATTCAGTGATAAAGAGGTTGAAACTCAAGTCAGTTCAGGACTTACAAATTCCCCTCTAGAATTTTAATGTAGATTCATTTACAGTTGCCAGGAGACTGCAGAGGCAGACACTGAGAAGTTTCTGGTATAGAGCTGGATGACTTGTTGGGCTTCAACAGAATTGCTGAAATCAAAGACTTCTTTTAGGTTTGAGTAGTTTATACTTACCTCTATAACCAGGAGATTACGTCTACTACATTAGCTGGTGTTTATGATTACTTTTTATTCCTTCAGCTCATGAATGAAAAAAATTACTGCATCATTCTATATTTGATATACTTTTCTAGTGTTTTAGTTATGGAATTTGGCGGTGGAATGCATTTTATACAAGAACTTTACACACAAACAAATAGTTTCACAATGAAAAAATATCACTGGGTTTCTTCATGACCAGGTACTTCAGGTCAGTGCAAGGAGACAAGTATTTGCTGCAGTTTCCAGAAAGCAATGATGCAAAGTGATTAATAAAAAAGTTCAGGTCATGCATTTGGTTTGCCAGAACCAACTAGAGTGGAGGATGTGTGTCCTGCTTTAGAATGTTTTGAAATTTAAACAACTATGGTTTTTTTCCTATAAAACAGACAGGGGCTCAGCACAGTGAGGGATCAACCTAGAACAGAAATAATTTCTTCTCACGCTGAACATGCCTCACCTTCCTTGCCTTACCAGCTTTTTTCATATGCTGTTAAAGTGGTGAAAGATGCTCATTCACTTTGCTTTTTTCAAGCTGCTGATAAAACAGAGTGTATTTAATATGAGTATAGAAGACAGGAAAAAACTCCTATGTGTTATGGAGGAAAGATTGTCGAGATACTTTAGTCAATGATGTTCTCATTTGTTCTGCTGAAAGATATCCAAGGCAGGTTAGTAGAACAGTTGATTTTATTGTGGTGGGTTTGTAGATTTAAAGATAGCCTTTGAAGAAAATCTGTGCATAGCTACATTAAAAAAAAAAAAAAAAGGCCAGGCAACTGTGGCTTTATTGTGTAGAGATAATGGTTTACATGCCTATGATTTGCCATCTAAACGTGCTCTACAACCGTTAATTAAGATTTCCCAATATCTCTATTAAGTAATGTTCTATCCATTTCATTGCTGAGGAAATTACAAAGCTGAGAAGTCTGGGAGCAATAGAACCCAAGATCTGCCTCCAAACATTTCCTATGCAGTGATTCCCCCTTCCTTTCTACACAGTATTTTCTTCCCTTCTATGCTCAGAGTCTAAAAACACCTACAGAAAGGAAGCATTCCTGGAAAGAACAAAGACACCAAGACCAAGAGAAGAAACCTCCATTAAAGAAGACTTAGACCTCTGATTCCCTGCTATGTATTCCTCAGCAACACCTAGATTATAGTTGCTGTCCCCTTAATTTATGTTACTGGAGACAAGTGTTTTGTGTTGATGTCCGATTTGCAGTACTTAAAGTTCAGAAAAGTGTTTTGAATGAGGAGGAGGACAGAAAGGACTCTGTTATGCTCTTACTGCAGAGCTCCTTGGTGAAAGCAGAGCAGTAGAATACAGCCTAACAGAAGTATGCAGGAGGAGAACCACCCTGTTAGAGGTAGTTCCGCTCCCTTGTGCTTTCCTGAGAGGCTGAGGGGACAGAGGGAGAGAAACATAGTCCACCGAGAGTCCTGAATTCATATGGTTCAGTACACTTGATGCCAGTTTTTCTCAGGGTTGTCGGTTTTGGTTTAGGGTACAAGATTTCCCTTTCAATCCTGAAGGGTAGCTATCAAATACTCAGAGGTTTGCAACATCTCTTTGTTCTGTTTCCACAGAGTAGTGGGGCAGAGCTTGCCCTCAAGTTGTTCTTGCTCTAGGTAGACTTCCTAGGTAGAGCTATCTGTACAAAAAATTATCATTATTTTTGCTTGGTTGCTTGTTTATAATTTATTTTATATTGGTGCCTAAGGAGCAGACTGGGATCCTATCGTACTGTGCACTTAAAAAATACAGAACTAGAAGGGGTTTCAAAGATGCATGTAAGACAGGAGACCACAGATTAATATGGTCAGGTAGAGAATACAAAGAAACATTAAAGCAGTAGTGGTCAGTAAGGTTTTGATATACACTGTCTGTCCTTGAAGAATAAATGAGAGATAATGGGAGAAGAGGAAGGGCAGAGGTGGGCAATACGGATCTTTGAATACAACCAGCTTGTATTTAATGTGATGGTAAAAGGGTAAGCTAACTAAATGACGTGAAGAGACATCTCAAATAGGAGCCTTGGAGAACCAGCAGCACTCTAAATGTGTAAAAGGAGACCAATTTCTTTTCTTGTGACCAAAAAAAGGATGTTGTCATAAGAGTTTGGACAAGAGTTTTGGTTGTGCAAGTAAATAGGGAGAACCTTAAAATAGGCTACGTGTAAAGAAACTGTACGATTTAGGAGTTGACAGGCAGATTTGTTTGCTGTCAGCATATAGACGGAATTGAATTTGTGTCTTTGAGATTACTCAGATAAAGTATTAGGAGGACCAGGAACAGGATCTGAAGAAACTGTTACAGAAAGCTGGAATGAGGGATTAGAAAGATCTTCTGCAAGGCATGCCAATGAAGCAATTAGAAATGTGAGATGTGAAGTGCTCCAGGATGGAGCACTGAATCTGGACAGGTTTAGTTGAGTGCAAATGATGGGAGACAGGCTGTATAGGTGTATGGTGAAATTAGTAAACAAATTCAGGCTGTGATTGTGATTCATTATTAATTAACTGAAGAAGGCAGCTAGAGCTGCAGTTGTAGTGTCTGATGAGGTCACAGATGAGGTAATGGCTGATATTTTTTATATTTAGTTTTCTAAAACTAAAGCAAATTAGTATTTTGAAAAGGAAGAGCCAGTGGGGCATGAAAGGTGACGAACAAAAGGCAACGAGGGTATCGCCAGTGAGGACAGAGGACATAGTTGGACTAGTGGCACAAACAGTAAGAAACTGATGGTTGGAGAAAGTTGTAATTGCATTGTAGTTTGTCAGCTTCCCCTTGGAAGACATCAGAGCAATACTATGCGGAAAGAGGAGCAAATGAAAGAGAATATGAAGAGGAAGCTGGCAGTTTCCTCATGAAGCAGTGTTTGGGTGGTTATGAGACATCAACAGTACAGTGGAAGGGAGAGAAGAATTAGATGCAGGGTTGTTGAAAGGAGAAGCACAAGGAAAAGAACGATGCTGTGATATGAAGTAAAAACAGCAGAATGGGAGAAGCATCTTACTCTGCTCACAGGCTAATTCAGGTCAGGCAGTACTGGGATAGGAGAGGCTTCTACACATGATGGTTCTCAAAGCCGCAGCAGCAACAAATGCCAACGAATCACAAATTCTTCTGATTACCTCAGAAATGCACTGTGTATTCCAGAAAGTTGAAGAGGGAAAGGCAAAGAGAGTAATGTAATCACTTTTAATTTTTTCCCTGAAAATTGGTACTTAAAATTCTGCCTCTGAAGAACTGCTCAGCATTAAATTAACAAATTCCTTGATTGTTGAATGTGAATCTAGAAAAAAAATTAAGAGCTTAATTTTTTTTTTTCCTGCCTTCCTCTTACTTGTAACTTATCTTTGGGAGCAACCACTTTCAAACTTGTTGAAATATATTGATTTTCAGAAGCAAATGGCTTTTCAGGAGTGTCACAGCAGCTAATCTCTCCTGTCACTGTCCCTTTCCAACTACAAGAGCAGTGGAAGTGAAGTGGATAATGACTTGCCACATCTGTTGACTTCTTTAAAATCTGGAGTCAACTAATTATTTGTATATTTTGTTGTATAGCCAGCTAACCATACAACCTTGTTTCAACTTGTTCTTCCTCAATCTGTTAGATCAACAAACATACACCCCTGTAAGTATGTATATTACATTTTAGAGTTACATATTTGACATAATACTATTAGTGCAGTATACATCCAGCTATGAATTCAGAAGCATGAGGGCATCATTCAGAACGTGATGATTTAAGATTAGTGGAATCCAGCTTGTCCTCCAGCTGCAAGATTCTTGTTTTTATAACAGTATGGTTCTCCCATTATTTCTTGGTTAATCTTATAATGTATCAGATTATATTATAAAGTATGTATTAATTTCACAGATGTTAAGGAGGTGGGGGAGGCTTTTTATGCCATCTGTTGAGTATTCCTGTTCTAGAATACATGGTCTTTACTATGTTGAGTTCTGCTTTAATGTATAATATTATTATCCCACTGATTTCTATGTGGTACTGCTCAGCATAATTAAGGTTGGCAGTTTCAGGTCTTTTGTACTCTATTGTGTACTTTCTTAGTTTGAAAGAAAATACAGTTAAATTAGTATGTTACTATAGAAAAGCTGAAAAAGCTAAAAAATAGTCAAATAGGACTTCACACAACAAATTTTCATGAGGCAACCAAGTGTGAGACTTGAACGTAAGAGGTTAAAAATGCTGGTGTGTGCTTATCTCTCGTGCAAATATTGTGGATGGAGATCTGCGAGGTTGGCATGAGAAGCAGCTAAAGGAGGAAGTCTTACGGTGGCAGGATGGTCCTGTTTTGGCTAAAGAATGGAGAATAAGCAGATAAACGGTTTCAACACAGAATCTTGAAGGCCATAGTGCCCAGAGTGAGACCTTTTGCTTGATTATCCTTGAAATTAATATTAAAGTTAACAGTCCTGAATATGATAATGAGCTTAAAGAAGTACATGCTAAACATGAGACTATAGTACTCTACTCTCCATAAACATCACCCTAGGGAGGGGAACAGCTAAGGTTAGGTATAAAGGATATTGAGGAAAATATCTCGAGGGGGAGAGAAGAGATTGAAGACCCAGAAAAGGCAGTTGATGGGCTATGCTCTTTCACCCAAGATAGGGTCGCCTTCTTGGTAAGCACTGCGCCTTCACCTTTTGGTGAAGAATACTCAGGATAGCATTTGTTAGCACCATTGTCATATGTTAGTGTTACTGCAGTATGTGTATTTATCAATGGCAATGCTGACCTTTCTATATCTGTTGCCTTAATACATTACCTATCTTTTTCAACTTTGTGAAACTATCTCAGTGAAAGTCCTTGTCAGGGCTCTGAAACAGGCAAATGTTGATTCTGGTAAGTGGCTACACACATAATCCTTTAGACATAAACTGTTGACCAAGTCTGGGACTAAGACTGGACCTAGCCACACTTAGACTCCTCTCTGAGAAGTTTAGAAAGCAAGAAGGTCCTTTCTGAACCTCGTGACTCAATGGGAGGGCCTCCCTCAGCCACGCATCAGACTCATACCCTTCTATGCAACACCAGTGGTTAATGGCGAGTAAACATTTTTTTCATTGAAGTTCTTAAGCAGAAGAACAAGACAAAGTAAACCAATGGTTAAGCTCATGCAGAATAGTAAGGTGGTTACATTCATTCACTAAAACCAGAATTATAGGACAGGAAGAAGGTAAGTAGCTGAGAAAGTTAGAGGAGCTCATTCATATCTCTGACTAGTCACCCCACGTGCACCATTTGTAACTGTATAAAATACATTTGTACTACTAGTGACGTAACCTGTTCAACTGTTTCTCATTGAATTTCCTTCAGACTTGATGTTTTAAACAATAAATATACTATATTGTTAAGGGAAAAAAATTCAACACAAATTATGGTGCTTTGAGGTAGTGAAACTATTGTTCTTACAGAGATAACATGAAATACTCCTTAATTATTAAACTACTGCTGATATGTGATCCCTCAATGTTTCTTCTCGTAGAGTCTTCACAGTGGGGGCTTACGGGTATATCCATCTGCTCCCGACTTCCCTAAACCTGTCTTGGTTTATCTCTCTCACATCTTGTTTTTCCGTAGATGCCTCAACTTTCACCACTGTCTGTCACTTCTGACAACAATCCCCTCCATTAGTTTGTCATTTAACCTGTCTTTGACTTCCCTATTTCTTCCCTTGCATATCCAAGCCTTCCCCAAAACTTGCCATTTTAATGTTTCCAAATAGTTCTAATAGGTGTTCTCTACCATTAACAAAACTTAATTTGCATCTTCCTTCTTATTTTGATCTTTTTGTCTCTCCTAATAAACCCTGTTAAAGCAGCATGTCTTTTCCGAGCTCAGCCACTAGAATCTAAACTTTTCAGTCTGATCTCTTGGGAAGCCTTGCACTGCCACCAATCTGTCGTCAATATTTGTGTTCCATGTCATTAAGGTTCTGCTCATTCCCTGTAATTTTTGCTCACGTTTCGTCCCTTCTTTTGGTCAATCTGTTGATGCAGCTTAAAAATGCATCTGTAAAAAGTGTCTTCTTCTGAATCTTCTTCTGAATTAGCTGTCAACATGTGTACGGATATGCTACTTTTGCCTTCATTCTGAGGGCAGCTACCTCATATCCATTCCAGGGACATATTAGCAATGATTATTCATAGTGGCAGGGAGGAAGATTAACCTCAGCTACCTTTAAATTTCACTGTGTGTATATGCATGTGTTGAAATATTTTCAGAAACTTGTCAAGATTTTCATTAAACAGGCTGAAGTACACCACATTTGCAATTTCCTGTTTTCCTTCTGTCCTTTCTTCCTTTTTTCCCTTTCACAGGCTTTATTTTTTTCTTTGTATTTTTATAGTACATTTCACATTAGGTAATGTCTACCTGTTTGAGTAGAGCTGGTAGAGTTGGAGTTTATTTGTACTCCAGTAGCACTTAGAGACACTGCTCAAAGACCTCACGTGCTAGAAACTTCGCAAATGCACATTAACGCAATTATTCTTGTCTTTGGCAGCTCTCAGTTGCAGCTATGATCAGATAGGCTGCATGAGAGCAGCACACAATGGAAGAAAAGCAAGCTGCTGTGTATTAAGCCAAGTTCTTAGTTTACCATCTGTTTATCTACCTGACCAAAGTTTGCTAGTAAAGCTTTATAAATTTGTGGACAATGGAATAGGTTTGTGGGTACTTCAATACAGATCTTCTATGTCTATGGGTGAGAAGATACTTTCTCACTAAACTGTAGGAGCCTTGAAGAAAAACGTGTGTGTCTGACACAGTATTGAGTGCCTTAGTGCTCAGCAAGTAAGCTTCACCTTAGTGGCTGTTACTTCTCAGTGTTTGAATGTTAAAACGTTGCTTCTAATGTGGCTTTAATGTGGGATTTTTGTTAGTTCATTTGTTTTGGGGAGAGAAACACTAGGAGAGAGCGAATTTCTGGTTTTGAGCGGAGGAAATCACGGATATTTCTTTCACAGGTATAATGAATGTTTCTTTGATATGGGACAAAGGAAGAAGTTACCACAGTGTAGAAACAGCCAGCCATGTCTTCTCGCTTACCTTGGACCCAAAAGTCTGGACTCCCTTCAGGGGGAATTTTTGCCAGTTTGGTTTTGTCATCTTCCTTAAGCCAAATCTTCTAATTTGGTGAGGAACCCACTGCAGCCAGAGGGGTAGTTGCTGTAGGAAAGGGTTGAGAACAGAGCTGTTGGTCTTCAGCTCAGCATTGATGGTGGGATGCCTTCAACTTACAGGAACGTTCTGTTACATAGACTTTGTTCTTTAATTTGGCATGCCTGATGAAGTGTGAAAGCTAACAAAGATTAGTACACCAGTTTGTAAACAGGATGGTGTTGATTCCTTCCAGCGGCAGTCATCTGCCTGCCTTCTCAGTCCTCACATACCTCCACTCAGCGCTAGAAACTGGCAGTTTTCACTGCTGTTGTGCTGTTTTATTTCTAATGGAGATTACCTATTCACACTGTTAATCATTCAGGCGGAGAGAAAAGTTATCAAAAGAATCAGTTTATTTTATCATGGAAACTCTCTGTGATGTTTCCTCTTCTTTTTGTTTCTTCTTTTGAATGG
The DNA here is from genome assembly GCA_013400195.1 of Aramus guarauna. Taxonomy (NCBI): domain Eukaryota; kingdom Metazoa; phylum Chordata; class Aves; order Gruiformes; family Aramidae; genus Aramus; species Aramus guarauna. The sequence continues at coordinate 173,309 of VXBL01010256.1, forward strand.
TCTACTGGAGAGGTGTATCACTACACAGCAAAAAAATAGAGGGAAGAGGTTTTAAAACACAGAAACATAGTTTACCAGAAGAGATCCTCAGAGTCTTTGAGACCTTTTTCTGTGCTGTTGGTTACAACTTCTGTAGGTAGAAATATGCATTACCCCACATATTCCTCTGCCCTGCCAGATGTGTGTATAACCTCTCCCCAGGCAAGCTAGGCATTTATGTGACACCCCCATACTCTAAGGTGTATTGCTAGTGTCTGTGTTCCCTGTTGTTGGGGTTCTTTTTTCAATCAGCAGGAAAAAGTCTGTTTCAGCATTTGTTCAGAGCCACTGTAGTCAAGGCTTGACAGACACCTCCCATAGAGCTACAATGTGACTCTACGTTGACTAGTTCCTATCAGACATCAATCAGCTATCTACCCTCTGAGTCAGCAGGTGCCTTCCCTTTTCCTTCCTGCTCCTCACAACAAGCAGATGAAAATTCAGCCTCTCTCAAAAATAACGCACTGAATCTCCTTCCCCCTGCCCCTGTAGGTTACGTGCGGTTACACGATCGGCCCAGTCCTTGTGATGGTCCCTTCTGTGCCCCAGGAGGGCCCCAACAGGGCAGTCATTCCACAGACAAAGTTTCTACTGATTTCAGGCAGAGGATTACCATAACAAGAAAACAGAGATCTGGATCTGAGGAAGGTTGGCCACTCCAACACTTAATGAAGTCATTGCAAGCAGATGCTCTCACCGCTGGGAAGTGGCGCCTAAATGAAGCGTACTGAACGGGGCTTCCGAGCTAGTTTATAGCTGTGCCAGTCCAGCTTCTGTGGATGGCAGCTGCTTCTTGGTGGTTCCGAGTTCAAAAGGGTAATGCATCCCCACTACAAACACACGAAAATACAGAAACCTGATGGTAAATTTCGTCTAAATTCACAAGCCCTCTTCGCAGAAATATTTGGTTTAGAAGTAGGTTAAAACCAGTGTGATCAGGATACTTGGATGCATGTTTCAGCTGGCAATGTTTATCTGTTGTACACAACTCCTTTGTAAAGCTTTTGGGAAATACACTGTACTCAGCTGCTCCGAGGTGGCTGTGGCTCTGCTGCAGGAGCTCCAGAGGTGGTAATTTTTAATTTGTGAGAAATCAGCTAGGTAGTATTCATTATATTTCTATAACATGCAAACACCAGTGTTTTGTAAGGTAATTTGTGTGTTTTGTTTGCATCAATTTTTATTTGGTTTATGGCTAGAAAGGGCTATATTTTTAACCCACCTCACCTTTGATGGCTTGAATTTGAAATAAAGCCACCCACTCGACCTGTTCTAATTAATCAGCGTTACTGAATGTTTTAAAAGTATTAGCCACAGCTAAATAGGTGCATAGATATCAAAGCTGAATATGGGAGTGAAGTATATTTTGTAATAATATAATGGCAGTTGCTATGGATTTCAGGGATTACTAAACCAACTAGCAAGGAATTTCTTAATCCTTTCTTATAATCTGTATTAATAATTATTTTACTCATTACCTATGAGTTACAACAAAAGTAGACAACATTGATGAAAAGCTTGTAATACCATCTAATAAAACATTTCTGTGTATTTACAGTGACAAAAATGCATTCCTGTTCTGACCAGAGGTATTTTTGATGGAGAGAATATATGTAATTTTCTTCAAGTAGATCACCAGATTTTTTTTCTTATTTCAAACATTAATTTTCCTTGACCATTCTCCGACACCCTCCTCTATGTCTAACAAAGAAGTATTGAGTCTTTAAAAATTCTTGCAGGATGTTCACCCTAACATTAGACTACATCTTGAAACCTGTTTTCTAAAAAAATCTTTGAGGAGTTAGGTTTTGTGTAGATGGCATTTTATTTCTCTCTCTTCCTCTTTTTTTTGTTGTTAAACTCCATCTATGTGGACCACATATGCTGATGTTTAATGGGCAGTATTAGCATTTTGAGCTACAACAGCCTGCACAATCTGTGCAACGTCCCTGGCTTGTGTTGTCTTCCCATATAAAAACAGATACTGCGTATGTCTTTTTTAAGACTTAGAACACACACTGCATTTTACTCTTTTTAAAATAACATCTGGGAAACTGAGAAGCTTCTTTTGAAGGATTACATTACAGCTTTGATTTTTATTTATAAAACATAAAGGACTAATATATATCAGTTAGGACATTTTGCTTCCAAAGTGCATTGTAGCAAAATAATTGGAAGGCAGTTGCGGTGTGAAATATATGACAGCTTTACAGGACATAAAAAGCAGCTTTTTCTTTGTAATAGTGTAATTGCCTTAAACCCCACAATCATAATTGTTATCAAAAAATAATCCCAAGGAAAGGCTAATATAAGGTGAGCAGACTATTATAAGAGCTCTAATACACTCAATTCCTTGAACGGCAAATGCAGCCCCTCAATCTCCCAGTGCTTTTAGTGTCAGTCAGAGAGCACTCAGTCATTTCTGTGCATCAAGCCTGCAGTATTGATTTTTCCACTGACTGAAACAGCCATATAAGCATAAATTTTGCATGAGGCTTTCACTTTGTAGACTCTCCTTTGGTCAGATGACACATGATGTGAACATGAAGACTGTATAATAACAATGCATGGTCAACCTGCAGGCATTAAAGCGTGGTCTCTCACAGCTTTGAAGGACAAAAGCTGGAATGGTGCATCTCTGGTGTGATAGAAAACAAATATCATTTCCATCTTGGCAGCCTGCATTCAATTTTATACTCTCTCTCTCCCCTCCACCATACGCTTTCACATTCCCCTTTTAGAGAGGAAATGCACACGCGCACGCACAAACATGTATAGACGTAAAGTGTACTTATCGCTGATATCCAGTCCAGATAAAAATCAGCTCTATGGAAAAGCAAAGCTGTGATAATAACTGTGCATCAAACTTGAACCCCTTGCTGTACTTGCCTTCCACTTTTCTTTGGTGGTGGTGTGTTGTTTTGTTTTATAGTTGATGCCGTTTCTTTTAAGTCAGCCCTTGAGACTAAATATTGTACAACAGCGTTTGATAACATCTTGTATCATGCTGAAAAACCCTTATCTAAAGATTCGGCCTTGTGATAGACAGGCAGGAGTGAAAACATTCCTTAATAGCAACGTTGCTTTCATCTCATTGCTGCCCTGTTGAAGTTCCCTGCTCATTAATATTCCCACAGTCACTCTCTCTCTCCCCCCCCCGCTTTTATTGTTTAAATGTTTAGTGTAAAATACGTTCATCCTGTTACGGGATCATGTCAATGGAACGAGACAGAGGAGTAATCTTAACCAGCATGAGTCTGAAATAACAGCACAAGGAGTAATTTCTCACTAAGAACTGCAGCAGTGCATTAACTATTCGTTAAAGTACATTAAACTACAGGCAGTTGATGTAATTAATTTATAATATAATGCAGTGCACCCTCTTAAAATTAAGTTGAATTGACCCAGAGGAAAATTTATCCGTAAGCAAAAAGCTCACTGATAAGCCAGTTTTAATCAGTGAAAACGAGAGCTGTTTCATCTGAAATAACAATAACAGGAGGAGAGCGGGCCCTACTGTAATGAATAATTGTGAATGAATGCTATTTTCATTTTGTAAAAGGATCCCAACATAATCATTGCACAGCAACATGATCATTCCAGCAACGACAGATGTTAGAAACACCACTTCTGTTTCTATTTATGCAGAATCCCGATTAATGTTTAAATAGTAGGAGTTAGGCTGTAGTATAGGCAGATTGGTGTTCAGTGCATTAAAAGAAGAGACTCACATTTTTTCATTTGAAAACGCTCAGGACAAAAAAGAGCTCTAACCTCCCTGGTCAGAAGGAGTATTGTAGATTTGTATTCTTCCTCCTCACCCAACTCTGGCTGTCTCCTCTCTTGAGGTTACAGTAGTGTACTGAATACAGTGACTGCGTAAGTGTTACCTTTCCCTAATAGGCAGAGTTGTGAAATTAATATTACTTTTATTTCAAGTTAAGCATATCTTGGAAGATGAGGTTGGGTGGTGCTTTTGCTCTGTTTCGGTTTTTAGCCAAAGGAATTACACTATTAAAGTGAATTGTTTTCTCTGAAATGAGCTTTTTTGCAGAAGGACAATGAGTATAATGACACTTGCATGCATGAGCTTTACTGCAGACGCCTGTTAATGAGACTGGGATTACAAGAAATACATGTCAGGACAAGGGCGAGTTTGGGATTTTTAGTAGTCCTAGGAGTTTGAGGCAGGTTCACAAGAGCTCTCAGATACAAATATATTTATATACTATAGTTCACACTGCAAAAATGTGGTTAGATGAGAAAAGAATTGAAAGTGGTACTGAAAAAAGAGCACAACCTGCCAGTTTTAACAGCAAATTGGATGATAATAGAGATAGTTATCAAATGTGACTAATGTTTGGCTTTTAAATAAATCTCTAGGCATCTGAATTCATGGGTAGTTTTTAAAAGGGTCGTAAGCAAAGATATTTGTGTTTCCATGGTGGAAGCCATGGTCCTGAGCATTTTGGAAGGCTGGCTTTTAAACACAAATGTACAGATTTAGAACAGTGGATGGGCATTTTTAAAGAATTTTGGCTGATTGGCCAAGGTAAAAAGATTTAGGTTGTGCCTGTGTGTTTGCTGTAGGAAGGCTATGTAAAAAGCCAAGTACCATAAAAGAGAAAATTTGAAGGCAAAGACTGTCTTCCTAGCTCTGCAGATGTGGGATGAGTTTGCCTAAATCCAATGTAGGCAACGGTGCCATTATTTGAGAAGGATTTGGTGTCACATTCAGAAGGGTTGACTGTCCTCTGAAATGCATTTTAGTTACACTGCTCCAGAAGGTTACCACCTGAACACCGCGACTCTCCGTAACATCATAGCTCTAGCCAGCTTTGGTTCTGAAGGGTGGAAATCTGGGTCCTTTCACGAACGCTGGATTTGCAAGTGCAAAATGCAGGTTTCTTGCCTGTTGCGCTGCACTGCTGCTCGTGGAGGGAGCAAGGGCTCTGGGTTATGACTGTCCATATAGGCTGGCTGTTTGTGAGATTGCTAGAGGCAGAAGCAGAGGAGTTGTGTGTGGAGGCTGTTATTTTTAAATCATTAAGGTGTGTGACCAGGTGAATAGTTTGCATGCTATGGCCCTTGTACCAGCAAGCACAGTTCAGGTGAAAACCAAGAAAATACGGATGCATTAGCAAATGTGAGATGACATTTGGATCCTCTCTGAATCCAGCTGAAATCCCAGGATCCGGGTGACTACTTCAGATAACCATATATTTTGCCTCCGTGTGTTGTGGCATTTCCCTTTCTGAGCCCTCATTTAGGTGTTGTGCCATTTCACTTTGTGTGCCCCTGTTTAGAAAGCTGAGCTTTTTCATGGTGTTGCAGAATAATTGTGATTGCCATCCGAGAGGAACTTTTCAATGATTTAAGTGAACTTTAGGTAGTCTAATTATTAAATTGCCTCTTGGTTGACTGACTGAAAGGTGACTTTCAGGAATCCAGTGCTGTTCTTTATACCAGTAGAGGTTTCTCTCAGATTTATTGGTGTTTGGGAAGCATAGAAGAGCAATAGTTCATTTGTTATAAAATAGTCAACAACTGCATACATATTTTTAAATTTGTGACATTAATCACTAGTTAAAACAGCTAAATCCCAGAACCTACATCCTAGGTTCCTTTCAAACAAATATTTGATTGATTTAACAATATCTATAGCTATACCTATTCCTATACCTGTACCTAGAGAGGTATGTCTCTCTATATAGATATAGATACACTCACACACTCTTAATCATGCAAAAACACTTACATAAGTACCTGATATTAGGGAGAGAGGCAGTTCTATTGAGTCATGCTGAGAAAACATATTTATAGGGTCTGGGATGAAATTGCCAAGTCAGTGTTTTTCTGAACTACCAAAGTACAGTTGAGAGGTGGGGGGGAATTACATTTCAGTGTTCAACATTAAAATAGTCAACAAAAACCAAGCCTATTGTTGGACTGTTTCAGAAACAAAGGGTCACTGTTGAAGTATTGTAACTTGTTTTCTCCTAGCTTGATTATGAATGAATTTACAGGAACTTTGGCCGTGCAGCGTGTTGCTAAGCACTATTCATTTTCATAAACTTTGCATTTTGGTGTAGTGGAAAGTACAGTGCAGTTCTTACACGAGATGATTTTTTAAAATCAAATGTTGGCCATGTTGGTAAAATGGAAGAAAAAAAAAGAATGTGAAAAGTTGTTCTGCTGAGAAGGAAGGACAAGTGGCATGGGTTGTCTGAAAATGTAGGTGATAGGACTTGCAGAAAAAATCAGAAGATTTTTAATAATAAAGTTGCTCAGGGAAATATTCTGTACGAGATGAAAAGCTGCTTGGAAAATGCAGGAAAAGTTTACAGGGGTGAGAAAACAATGAGGAGAAGAGATGGTTGTTACCTGTTGGAGAAACTCAGCATGGAGTGGCAAAAGTCACTTTAAAAAAGGTACTTCAAGGGGAAGTGCACCTATATATCCTTTTCTTGTTCTGCATTTGTCTCAGAAAGATCTTTCCCATTTTGCCTCCTCTGAGGTGCTGGCAGATCTGGCAGAGTGCTTGGGATAATTTATGCATATAATGTCTGCACATGTGAATAATTCATACTTCTGCTCAACTGTTCATAGTTTATAAATGTGAAATTAAGATACTTAATTTATTTTCTGTTACCATGTCTGATGTTAAGGATTTGCATACTTCTGTTTGAGTGGCTGGTTTGCAGGCGATCCTTAGCCAAGAATAGTTACGAACACAGTAATCAACCAAACCTTTGAAGCAAGGGTAAAGGGAACGGGTAGGTTACAGGAATGCTGTAAGACTGAATCAAAGCCTATTGAAACAAAGGGGAATTAGATCTGTAGCTAGGAGGCTAGAACCTCTCTCATATAAATTGGTAGAGTTTTCTTTGTAACAACTGAGAATCTGGTATGCAGAGTTACAGTATCAAGAAAAATCTCAGACCTCCAAAATCCAGATTAATTATTATATGATGAAGTTCATAGTTTGATCCAAACCATAACAATATCCTCAAGAATACTTAGATACAGACATTGGCGAGGTTGTGCTCCCAAGTCAGTGTAAATCCAAAACAGCTCCATTGATTTCAGCAGCACTCCTGTGCCTCGGAGCAATGTGAGTGAGGAGAGGTTTTAGCCAATACCTGAGCAAATCAGCAGAGAGGTCATAGCACTCATCTCCTACCTATAGAAAATGCTATAAAGTTCAAAAATAGTAAGAAATTTATGTCAAAGGCATAATTTTACTGAAACAGGAATCGGGACTTTCCAGGTATACAGGTATAGTTAGTACCCGAGAAGACTGATAAATCACCAACCTCAAAACCCAAATGTACTGTCCAAACAGAATAAACAGTGTTATATTTCTTACTGTGTGCTGCAAGATAAGGAGCTCTTAAAAATTATGTTTTTATGAAGCTCCATGAAGGTAAAGAAGGGGAAAAAGTAATAAAGAGAGACACAATTAAATTAAAAGTCCAGAATTATAGAATTCCTCATCAAATCTTCTTCAGAGTCTAATGAATCATTCAATTCCTTTTCATTCATCTTTTCTAGTTCTGTCCTCCGGGCATTTAAAATTGCTTTGCATCGTCGTAGTCATAAAAAAGAAATTTATGCCCCTCAGAAAGGATACGCAGTTTTGCAGGAAGTAATATAGACATGTCCAATTTAAGATCAGCATAGTCCACCTTCAAAGAAGTAAGTCTTTTCCAGGAAGCCTGAGAGGCTTTAGCAATATCTGGGTAAGTATATATATGCTTAGACAGAGCCTCTTTCCCTTGTGCCAGGTTTAAAATTCATCTTCCCACCTCACATTAGGGGGAATACTTGACTGAGGTGCAGGAGTGAATTCTTGAGGTGTTTTTCTCCTTTGCTAGGAGCACTGAGAAGCACAGGGGAGTGCCAGAACTGAAACTGGAGGTGAGTGTCACATTTAGCCTCTAGTAAAACCTTGACTCGGGATGCCTGGAGATAGCTTCTCCAGAAAGGTTTATAATCCCAAAGGTGGTGTCACTGCAGCCGTTTCCTGGGTTGAAAAGTCTTGCAAGCCTTGCATTGTCTGTTGGAAGAGAGATGAAATTTCCAACTCCGTTTACAGGATACAAATGCCTCAGTTCTTCTTACCCGACTTTACCTGAGGCATGTATTTTGGGAACGTGATTCCCCCAAAGTGCCATCTGGAGTTAATGCACATGGAGAGGCACCCGCAGAATCTGAATAAGCTGACTGAGGTGTGAGTCACTCACAAGTAAGAAGTGCCTGTAATTTTCCACTGGCTACCAACGGCGTCTAAGATGAACTGAGGTGCACAGATTTAGGTTGGGTGCATTTGGCCTAAGTGTCAACATCTATTGTAGAAATATTTTTACTGAGTACAAAGGTAGCCATTCCTTTTGTGCAAAAGCTTTTCCTCCCAAAACTCTGAGAGCTCTTTGGATATAGGAAAATAAGGACAGTGAAGTGAAAGCCACAGGGTCCAAATGCCTCAATTTTTAGGTGACCAGCCTTGAATAGGACTCACGTGCAATTACATTTAAAATATCTGTGGTCATAGATGTAATAGTAACTAAGTTGAGAGTATAACTTCAGGTCCACATTCTGTGCTCTAATGTGGAACCACTGGTGCTTCCAGTGGGTTTCTTTTTTCTGTTCTAAGTCAGCAGCAGGGAGGAGTATAGAAGTATGTATGTGTTTCCAGATATATCATTCTGAGTGCCTGGAAGTCCTACACAATAGTCATCCCATAAGCAGTAATGTGGTTGGGTAATTTCACCGCCGTGATCTGATTTTTCATAGAATCAGAGGTTGTTGTATTTGGTCCTGTACCACTGCGTGTGCTGACCCTGCGTCTAGCTGGCAAAGGCAGTGAGCTGCCTTTGCAGATCTTAACTAAGGCTTGGTTTCCGTCAGTGTCACTTTGGAAGACGATGCAGAGTTGTTTGTTTGTGTTTGCTGATACTGTTTTTTGTCTCCTGCTTATCTCGCCCACCTGCTGCTTCACAGCAGTTCCCATGAGTTAACTTTGTCCAATGTGTCTTCTTTGAGAGGAACAACTTAATAGTTTCACACACTGCAGGAACAAGATATCCTTGAGCTAGGGAATGAACAGGAAAGAACTGCCTTAATGTGCGTAGACCAGTATGCACAAGTAAGACATACTAATTTGCTTTTAATTTCCCAAACTTTATTTCATCACTAGCCAGCCTGTAAATAATACAGAAAATGGTATAGATTCCTAAAGCCTGTTGCAAGTAGGATTTGTTTGACTCTTCAGCAGAGTTGTAGTGTAAGTCAGATCTGACAAAGCTTACATATCTGCTGATTAGGAGTATTTTGACCTGTTCCCTCTGACTTCTCGTTGACACTGAATGCTGTGAAGACTCCATCAGTTTCACATTAGCACTAACCAGCTCTCTGAGATTAAAATACAACCAGTCACATACACGTGAACAAAAGCCCAATCTCACATCCATATGAATGCTTCAAAAAGTCCAGTGAATGCAGTTCTAATGAAAGATTTATTTGGTTTTCAGGAAGGGGGGAAAGCTGCCTTTCAACAACATGGAATAATAGTTACTCTTTATTCAAAAGTATATTTCATCTTTAACATTTATTTTCACTTGAGCAGGTTGCTAATGACTGCTCATTTCTTCATAAAAAATTACTCCACTACATCTTACAGAATCTGTATTTAAAAAGGCATTGATAAATTGAAGGGAGTTCAAAGAAGAGAATCAAAAATGATTAAAGTGCTGCAAGTATTGACTTAGGACTGAAGATTAAAATAATTGAATGTGTGTGTGGTCTCGCTAAACAGTTCTTACAACTTTGTTCTCAAAAAAGTAGGTGTTCGATTCTTTTTAATTCAAGTTTTAAAATTGAGAAAATTCTCAGGAAGGATGATCTAATGGTCAAGTGGATACACATTTCATTTTAAAGACTCAAAGCTTGTTTCTCCCATAGCTACCTATCTTGCAAAATTCCTTACTTCTTAAATATTCTCAGTGCTATCAACAAAGTAGTTTCAGGATAAAGAACTACAGAACCTTAGTAAGCATGACAGAACTTAATCTATTAAAAGTAAGCTTCGGAGAAATTTATTACGTGAATACATCTCTGAATTCCCTATCTTATGTGTGTGACAGTAAAGATTCAGCTGATCAGATGAAGGCAGCAGTTAGAACTGAAGAACAGTTTGTGTTTGGTTCTGAATCTGGATCTGGTGTCATGACGTGACTCACCTTTGTTGGTAAAAAACATAATCATATTATGCTGCTGTAGGACTAACAGGGACAACTAAACAAGAGTAAACCAGAAGCAAAAGCAGTTGTCGGTTTATTGTTTCCCTACTTTGCAACTTTATTTCTCTGTCATGAAGCCACTATCACGTGAGGAGCAAGAACAAATCTCGGAAAAGGGGTTTATAGGTTGACTAAGAGCCCTGTTTGATAATATTTGTGGAGATGCCTTTTAATGTAATAGCAAAGACACCCAAAATTACCTTGATGGTTCATCTAGTCCTGTGTCTCACTGCATCCCAGAGTATGTGAAAATGAAATAAATAGAAAAGGTCTGTGAGGGCCATGATGAGTTTTGCAGTGAGGTGGGACATCAGAATCAGTGTATGAGGAAGGCCCATTAAAACGTTAGCAATTATTAGAAAGAAGTGGAGAGAGAAAAAGCAAAAAGCATCATGATGCTACTTTTCAGATAGATAGTTTGCCTCCATGCTGGGTATCTTGCTGAGTTTTGGTTACTGACCCCAGACACTGGACGTAATAAATCTAGGAAGACCCAGAAAAGGCTGATCAGGATGTTCAGAAGTGAATTTCAGGGTTTAGACAAGGGGAAACTAAATAGATTAGTCATCTTCACTTTTAAAAGAGAAAAGAGAGAGTAGGGTATAGAAGTCATGAATTGCATAGAGCAGCTAAATAGGAAGGAGTTATTCAGCATGGGCTGCCCCTTGAAATTGTCAGAGAATAGCTTCAAAACAAGCAAAAGGACATACTTTTTTTCACAGTGTGTAATTTAATTGTGGAACTTGTAGCCACAGGGAACTGTGGAAGCAAGAAGTATAAATGAGTTCAAAATGGGACTAGATGAATTAATGAAGGATTGGCTTGGTAGTTTTTCATAGTAATTAAATTAAATGGTTTAGATGTGACCTCAGGCTGAGGAAGTCCCTTGACTGCTGATTTCTGGATGATGTGCCAAGGGAAGGAGCATTCTAACAGTGCCCTTGAACATCGTAAAAGTCTGCCAGTGGCCACTGTTGGAGACTGTATACCATGTTAAATGGGTCTGATGCCATAAGGTAAACCTTACACTGTGGTGAAACAAACCCTCTGGCTCCTTTTCCCTGACTGCCACCCACACGTGGTTTATTCCATACATGAATAACCTGAGGGACCCAGATCTTGTGTCACATCTTAGGGAAATTTGTATCAGCGATAGTGATACTAATATGTGCCCTTTGCACGTTACGTCTCAGGTGGATTTCTAACATAAAGCTATGTGGTTTTCCTCCCTATTGTTATGATTTACTGTAGCATCCAGGGATCTCACTCAAGAATAAGGGCATTGTGAAAAAAATTAGTAAGAGAGATTCCTTGCCCTGGCAAAGAAATCACAAAACTATTCCAAGTGCAATGTTTTGAGGACATCTTTTTCATGTGTGGTTTTTTTTCCTTGTCTTCTAATTTTAATTTCATAGGAAAAACTAGTTTGTTTCTGGTTCTGAAATGCTGATATTTCTCCCAAAGTGTAAATGGTTTCCGAAATGGTTCCATCTGTCTGTAAGAGCATACAAACTAAACAGGCCTTCCATTTGCTGTAGTGTTGTGAGTGAATGATAAATCCTTTCTGTAGACAAGTCACTGTGGTTTCCCTCCCTTAACTCTCTTCCCATCATAATTCAGTTGGTAGGAACTGGCACAGAACAGAAATGGGCAAGAAGATTTCCCTTACTGTGTTAGACCTTAATTAGTCATATTTTTTTCTCTATCCTTTTTCAGACATCTCCTCTAATTCCTGGTCTTTAAGTTTATTTGTTTTATATAATCATCTAAAATACAAATCAATGAACTGAGGAAAACAGATACACTAACACATAGTAGAAATGTGAGGTGTCATGTATTGTTCTTTCCCTGTTGTAACACTCTTAATCCACACATCTCTTTGCTGTTTGTTGTCATCTTTCACCGTGTACATCTAATTTAGACTGTAAGCACCTCAGGACAGCATCTTGTCATTCTAGTTCTCTGTAAAGCATCAGGTTCATCTGTAGTGATGTATAAATAATAATAATAATAATGATGCTGAGCCACATCGCTCAAATTGGAAAGGTGTCGAAATGGATCCAAGCAAGGACTTTTTGATTAATAACTCCTATGCTTCTTATTTGCATTCATGGTAACTTTGTGGAAAATAAGATGCACGCCTGAATAAACAGAAGTATTTGGTTGAGGCTTGGTTTTTTGGGATCTTTTGTTTTGTTGTTTGTGTTTTGTTTTGTTTTTTTTTTAATATTTTGGTTCGATTTTGAGACATAATAATCTATATGTTTGGAACAACTTCAGAGCCTGAGGCTGCTTACTGTACTATCCTATTTATCCATCAAGGTGGAATCATGGATAAAATAATAGAAAGCTAACACTGGAAACAACTAAAGTATGGGAATTAAATTTTTCCTAAGTGATGCTGGTTTTTGTAGAAGATACCTCTCTGGTATTTTGATGAACTTTAGTCAGCAGAAAGAATTTGTCAATAGAATAGGTGTGGTTTTGATAACCTGCTGGAAAAGGTGTGTTTTCTTCAGTGAAACCACAAAAGATGCTGTGGCTGCTACTCTGTCATGTCTTGGTTGACACCAGACCAGACTCTATACGTTATGTCACCTCCCTAAGCTACTTCATACCTCGTTGGGGAGTACTGAGTTGACTTGCCATCAGCACAGTAAAGGCTATCTTCCCATGTCTGCACAAAGATGCGTTAGCTATATTAGTGCTCTAACAGTAGAACAAACACACACACACACACACCCCAAAAGCAAGAGCAAAACCACAGTCTCACATCTGCGTTGAGGCGTTTAATTTTGCTTTGTGCAACATTATTGTTTAAATGATTAATACTGCCCAAGGTGAAGGCTAAGCGTATGTCATACTGACTGGTGAAATGGGAAGTAAAAGCTTATTAGGAACTACTAAATCAATGTAAACTATTGTAACTGCTTCAGAACTGGTGAGTGGAGCTATTTCTATGTGCAGACAAGAGAAGGGAGTTTGTATCACTGTTCGTAGCACTACTAGGATTCTCACAAAACCAGTCGCATACTTTTGGTAGACATCCATCAGAAATGGTTGCCTTGGCAAAGATAAAGGAAAGAGGTTGAAAAGTGGCTGGAGGGCTGGAAAGTTTGCTTTACATCTGGAAACTCAAATAGTCTGATGTCTCTAGCTGTAAAAAGAGAAAATTAATCACAGCCTACAAGTACCTAAATGAGGGGAGCTTTTGTGCTTACAGTAAAAGATTTACAGTAAATCAGTCTAACAGACAAGCTATAGCTTCGGATGACAGGAAGATGAAGTTATGTGGTCAAAAGATGCATTTTGATAAAAGCCATGGTAATTAACCATTGATTAATCAGGACTGTGGTAAATTTCTCTGTCCTTGAAGTCTTTAAAACAATACCCTGATACGCAAAGGGTTATCTCCTGCATGTGGAGGTTGTGCCACACAGACAAATAGCAAAACGCCTGTTGTGTACATATGGGTTGTGCCTTGGTGCTCAGAAGGGTTATTTCAGGTCTTTAAATTAGAGAGGTGCCAGGATGTTTGCTGGGTCGATATTAAGAGTTGTCTGTCCTCTCCTCTCTGCCCCAGTTATCTTTTCTGACTGGTTTGTAAGTCGAAGCCCCACCTCACACAACACAAGTTTGATTAGCTAAACCTGGCTTCTTCAATGCCCCTCTTGTCTCCAGCAGAGCTGCATGTCTCTTGTTATTTATTTTATGCATTAAATACTTACAGTATGCTTGGGGCTGTACAAGACATAAATATAAAGAGAGTCCATGCCCTGTAGGACTTACTGCGTGGAAGACAGAGAGGAGTAATAGCTTGGGTGTATGGTACTGGTTGTTTGTTCAGAAATACTGCATTATTGTTTCAGGAATAAGTTGATGCTTGAGTCTAAGAGCATGGATCTGAGGAATGGGCTGGGATGAAGAGGAGGTAACCGGGGCTAGAACAAGAGTTGACACGTCGGGGAGAGGACTTGGGAATTTAGGGAGCAGAAGTCAGACGAGGGCACGAAAGGGACATAGAGTGCCACAGGGTGACAGATACACGTGATAAGAATTAAGATGTGAATTGCAGTCTGGGGCGCAGTTAGACAGATCCTGGAAGTGAAGGAGTTGCTTAAACTCGAAACAAGCATGAGAGAACCACAAATGACTAAATTGAGCAGAGAGAAGGCAAGAACAAGTCTCTCTACTGCTGGAAGATTACCGATCTTTAGTGGAAAATTGCTGATCTTTAGTCTGTTTTGTGGAGGAAGTGGTATCAAAAGATCTTAAATGGCCTGTATATGAATGGCATCAAGAGGACGGTTGCAGAGGGGATAGCCATCAAATATTTATATTTATGATTTCCTTGATGACCTAGAATCTCTGTCGTCTCCCTTTATTCAAAGTCCTGTCTTCAGGGTAATCATGTTTGTACTCTTTTTGCCTTCTGTTTATGAATCGTACATATTAAACACCACCATCAAGTTATTTGGTAGTCATTTCAGCTGGAAATGTTTCATATCACAGGTCGCTCTGATTTCCCATATAATCTGAATCAGTAGCACTCTGAGTGATTGTTAATTCTTTTATCTCAACCTCAGGATTACATGGGGGATCTGAGCTCAAATTATGTTTAACAGCTTTTGACATTTTGGATGTAAAAATCATGAATAGCTGCAAATTGTTTTCTGGCTGATTTGTGTGTCTGTACTTTGGGTAGAAAAGAGGAAATCTGTAATGTCATAAAATAGCCCAGGTGTGCAGAAAGCCCCAGTGACAGGTGTAACAACCTTGCTACGGATTTCACACACAGAGTGTAACTACATACCAAAGAAAGGGGACTGGAAAACAATTCTGCTACTTAAAGTAATTGCATTATTGGTAAGAAAGTAGTTTGTAGTATTTGTAGCTATTCAGAAAATGCAAACTTAATTCTTCTTGGCCTAATTCCAACATGCTGTTCAAACCCCAGGTTGTTTAACACATTTTTATTATGCAGTTTGAAGGAAAAACTCATTCCTCACCTAAAGTGCTCCAGTGCTTCAAGACTCATGTAACTTGTTTAATCGTGATAGTTATTTGATAGCATTATTTAGTAATCACTTTATCAAACTCTGATGATCACCCAGAAGCAGCTTTGGGCAGGATTGTTGAGAACAGTATGGATTGATGAAGACAGAACTATTTGTTGTTATGCACTGAGCTCTATGGCTTGTGGGCAGTAAATGGCACTGCTTTTCACATTTGAAACTCGAAAGATATATTCACTTGAGTATAACACTGCATTACGTCTTCTGAAAAGGTAAACCCTCTTGCAGTCCTTAACTCCTCTTGTTCTCCTCCAAAATAAAAAGCAAAGACATTTTGCACTTATTTTGGCAATGTGGTGGCCTCTCTGTAGTTATAACTGGAGCTTGCATTGTATCACAAACCTGATTTAGCTCCTCTTCTCTCCCACCCTTCATGTAACCATCAACATTTTAAATCTCTCAAGAAATATCCCTTCAGTTTCCAGTTTTGCCTCACTGAATTGGCTCTTCAGGAAGCAGGTTTGGGAAAGGCTCCTCTTCCATCATGACAAAGCAGGCAAAAATATGTTTTTCCTCCCATTCATTGCTCTGGGTGTGAGGCCTCAGAGCAAATGTCAGAGGCAACAGCAACACATTTTCCAGCACCAGTGCTCCAGCTGGGGGAGGCACTTGGTCTTCACCTGTCCTTGTACAGGAAGAATAGTGCAGATATTTACATGCAGATATGTGAAATGTGTCTCCACCCACCCTCCCCCATGGAAAACATCATGATAGATCTAACCCAGAATGTTACTTTATACCCAAACTCACTCACAGAGCTGATGCTCATGTGAAATAAGGTGACATTTTTTGTATGTGAGTGAAAGTCACTGATTCCTAATAGAAAATGTACTGCTCCTTCCTGGTGTGACAGATGCACGAGTACCGACACAGCAATAGAGTCGGAGTGGGATACAGTCTCAAAAGACTCCCTAAAAGACATGCAGATGAATTCACTGAAGTTAGCAGTTTATCTGGAGCTAAACTATGCTGGTCAAGTCTCCTGAGGATGACAAGCAGGGATTTCACATAGCTAATGTGTTTTGTGCTGCCAGGCCAGACATTCGGAGCTCTCAGAATTTAGGTACAAATGTCCTCTATAGATGCAAACTGGACACACTTGCGTAACGCTAAAGGTGCTACTTTTCTGTGCAGAGAGCTAGACTTCTGATCCCTACCATGGATGTTTGTATCTGGAATGCTTCCATTAACAGTCCTTTGAGGGAAGCATGTGTGCGGTAAATGAATGTAGTAATGTATTGATTACTGAGGGCCTGAAAGGTTTTGAAAGCCTTCAGACTGTTCTTCGGTGCAGGCCTGCCGGCCAATGCTCATGACCCTGGGAGCTGATCAATGGCCAGGTGAATGAGGAGCTCCTGGAGTAGTTCATAAATAGGAGATGTCAGTGCTTCCCCAGGGGCCCCGCTGTGAGACGGGCTAAGGTCCATGTGCCATCTGCTGACCTTAAAAGCTCCTTCCTCACAGAGGCTTGGATTTCCCAGCAGCTTGCACCCTGCCCCTGGTCCCTGGTGTAACTCAGCGTGGGAACCACATTTTCATCCCTCACAGTGCAGGGAACCAGGACAGCGGAACTGCACCCATCATCTGCCTGCCTGCTAGGACGTGGTGCCTCATATCACTAAAACTGTCTCTCTTTTTGGAATGCAAAGTCTTCTGGATTCTCAAAGTATCTTTGCATCCTTAAAGTAATTCCGCGTCAATGGAAGCGAAGCCCGCCGGTAGCAATAAGGTCCCAATGCAGTAAATATGGAGGGGACGCAAGCTGTGCGATCTCCAGTGTTGCCGGTAAAGCATAGTGAGTAATTACACCAAATTCAACTAAAGCTGAGGAAATAATTGTTAGGCAGCTGTTTAGGCACCTATTTGACCTTTTGAAGGTCGGTAGGTGAAAAAGATTGTGATCAAGTCCCTGGTATGAATGTTAGATGTTTGCTTTCTCTTTCTGGCGTGTTGCAGACATACTGTGCAATGTTGAGCCAATCACAGACCCATCCCATACATTAGTTTCCCTGTCAGTAAAATGGGATGCATCATCCCCTACCTGTTAACAGAATTAACTTATTAACAGCTCCATGATGCTGAGATGATAACGGTGGCATATCCCATAAAAACAACAAAGGTAAATACAGAAAAGTGCAAGCCACCTCCTTCTTATATTTTGCAACTTCTTGCTTGTGCCTTATTTGTAGATTCTTTCCTGTCTTGGAGAATCAAACAATGTTGTCGGGGCTTTTTTGTATATTATAAGCTGCAGTGAATAACATATATTTAACAAAATTACCCACTGCATTTGCTGTGAGCAGCACCCCAGTTCCTTTTCACTTCTGACAAGAAGAACACTATCACCAAGAAAATCACCGACCTCCCATTTCCACCTCACTTTTATTTGGCAGTAAACAGTCAAGTTTGCCATTGGTTTCCTCTAGCATTGTTCAGCTCATCTGGTATGAGATCACATTAAAGAAGATTGTTGCAATTTGTCTCATCTTGTTGTGAAAGCACATACTGTCCCTATGCACTCAAGCCATACTTTAAGTATGAGTGATTGAGTGGACCTAAAGAATGCTGAGTAAATAATGTTGCTGCAATTAGGGCTTGAGAAAAAAAGCGTATCCAATATTTTCCATCCCTTTACCATTTGTGTATAAAAGGTATACACGATCTTTCCCCTGTACACACAAAACTTAGCAGATAAAATAGCCTGGAAAAATATATCATATTGAGGGCCATTTTCTGTACTGGTTTACCTGCAGAACAAAACAAAACTGCTGCCTGTAAAACAAAAGAGAATCTGGCCCTGTGAATATTAAGACTGTCATTACTAAACTACCCTACTAAAACTCTCATTTTTCTTTGCATTTTGTGCACAAAGCTGGGATGTCTGAAACACATTATTCTAGAAAAGGGTGCTGCAAGATAGGAATCTCTTCACCATGTCATGTAATGGTTTGATTTTGCATTTAAATAACATCTTCCACCCAAGATCTTGAAAGTTTTTAAAGCTATTAATTTAGCCTCACAACAGCTCTCTAAAGAAGTTACAAATGAACAGTAGATAACAGTAGATGTAATAGTAGATAACTTAATAATAGGTTTATCTTTCTTCTGTGGTCACAGAGACCAACACAAAGCCCTGTTTTATTTTCTGGATGAATATTAGTTTGTGATGCCTGCAGTTTTTGGATGGCAAACTAAGCTTGGGTTTCATTTTCAGAGAAAATGAACACCTGAAATTCATTTCATCTGAAATTCTGAGTGCTTAGAAAGAAAATCAAGCGTGTGTGTTCTCAAATTAGTTTCCCATAAACAGGGACTCTGGTCAATGGGCTACTTCAGAAAACATTACCTGAGGTATTTTGTCTCATGTTACACAGGTTATGTCTAACCACATAGATACAAATAGACCCAAGCTCCTCTGTCTGTGCTTTGAGATGGCCAGGTATAAGATAGTCCAAGTGTGGAAGCAGAATGCATAAAGGTAATGGCCCGCAGAGGGATCAGTTGACTTTCCAGTCTTCTGCCTGAAATATAATAAATAGCACTCTTCATCTTACATTGCTTCCAAGGTGGCTCCAAGCTGTATATTTTTGACCAGACTCTACATTTAGACTTTCTGTTTTAAATGCCATTACTGTATCTGCTGCTACACAGAAGACAGAAATTAAAGTCAAGCTGTTTAAGCAGCAGTGACACCATTATCCGACCCATCCTGTAATTACTGAACAGCAACAGCAGAATGCAGTTTTCAGAGTGGTAATGTCCATATCTTGTTGCTCCAGGACTTTGGGAAGAGCTTCTTGCAAGTACCTTGCTATCTGACAATAAGGTACAGCCATCGTGCTGGCTGCATTGAGATTTTAATGGAAGACACTGTTGCTCTTTACATTCACCCTTGTTGACTTCACATTGAAGCCAACAGGAGCTTTGTTGGCTGGGTTCAGGATCAAGTCTTAATACCTAACAAATGTGTATGTTATTGCTCGGTGAAGATCTACTTTAGATTTGTTTCCAAGGTACCAGCAGTCAGGAGGACCAAAAACTATTTTAAAAATGCCAAGAGTAGGTAGGTGATTAATGAGGAATTTATTTTATTTTGCAGTGTCTCTTATTTAACTGGCTGCCTCTGGAGACATGCTTTAAACAGCAAGGCACTATCTTAGACTAGTATGGTAGATTTTCATCTCACGTTGACTCCATTAAAGTAAGCTTCTATAAACAGACATCAATTACAACCAGTTTAAAGGGTTTTAAAATGTAATCCAGCAGTGCTGCTTAACTAAATGAATCCTGAGAACTGATCTCCAGTGAATTAATAGAGCAGTGTGTGGAGAGCTCACTATGAATCTGAGTTAATGACTGGAGAAGATCAAATTAATTACAACTGTCTCTGAGGACCTGCAGGGAAGAACTCCCCCGGATCAGCTAAGGTTTGATTAACTCTTCAGGTACCAAATAGAGATTTTTTATAAGTCATTTTTAAGTAATTGCTGGTAAGACAATGGAGTGAGGCAGCCCGGTATTTCTCAGGTGGCATGCGACCACTGTAAAGTGATGGTGCTGAATTTTACGGCAAATTTCACTTTTCAATTAAAAAAAAAAAAGACCAACACAAAATGCCACCCAAGTCTGTCAGGGCACACTAATATGGGATATCCCCTGGAATCCAAGCCCATGGCAAACTTCTCTTAGATTTCTCTATGGAGACTGAGCAGACATGTACAGCTGGAGACATCTCTTTTTTTCCAGAAATACACACGTATTTCCACCGGGCAGCATAAAGGCATGCCTTCAGCCTATGAACCACATTAGCAACTGGCTGCAGATTTAAATTCATTCTCTCTTCTTGTTTTTGAATTACTCAAAGTTTTAAAGAGTATGCTGCTTGCTTTTTATATTCATTTATATTCATTTACATTCAGTCCTTGTTTTTTTCAAACAAAATTGTAACAATAAAATCCTGCAATGCATTCAACTTTACAGTATAGTAGGACTGTTATTGGAGGGGGGACTGTCAAGCAGGAGAGCAAGGAAGGATAAACAACAGATTATTATCAAGGGCCTATAGTGAAGAGGATACATTCACTAACCAGGGAAGGCGCTAATCAGCTCCGGAACTGTTAGACAGCATTTATAGTATGAGTGAGAGGAGGCGATACATGGAATTAAGCAGATGATGTGTCTGCACATTCAGGAACAGCAAGTCACCAAGTCCTGTCTGCCTCATCCCATAACTGAAGCTCCAGAAGGAGTTTAGAGAAAAAGGAGTGATGTGCTAGGTTTTAGCAATTTTCAAAGCACTTTATAAGCATGGCAAATTAGGCACATAACAACATGATGGTTACTTTGAAATCAATGGAAAAACCTCTTTCCTATGAAGTGAATACAGTGATTCAGCAAGAAGAATGGCAAAACAGCCTCAACCCCCTGATTGCCAAAGACCGACATCAATATTCTTCTCTGTGTATTTGAGTTCTTCCACAAAATCTATATAGCAAATAGAAAATACTCAGTGTTAGATTTTGGAGAGACATTTTTTCCTGCTCTAAAATGTTGCTTGTATTGCATTTTGTCATTGAGTGCACATAACATCTGCTCTCTTATCCAGAAAATACATTTTACATTCCAGTTTGGTTTATAATTTCAGAAGTTTAGAACTAAGAGAGTCATTTGTTTGTCAAAAATACTCTTCTTTTTCACCCAGCAGACTCTGAAGTGAAGCTGGTGTATTTTTTCCAGAAAGGCATCAAACCATGAATTTGAATTCAGAACAATGGAAAAATCTGCTCTTTTCCAGAGATGCAGCAGCCTTCATTACTTACAAGCTGCTTTAAGTCTTTTTTGTATATACCTAGAATTCAGCTTCTTATGCCTACCTTGAGGAATCTTTTAGTGAAATCAAATGACCTCTCTCACTATTTGCTTGGTTTTGTTTCAGATGAATTAAAGTCAAGGTCTTTCAGCCTGTCACAGTAGTGTACTTTCTCTAACAATTTTAGCAGCTCTTTTCCACACCTATTTGTCAAGAACTTTAAAAGAACTTCTTTCTTTGGTCACTGGAACTTAATGCGGTGCTCCAGTACCTTTCTCAGCAGTGGCTTTGACACAGCAATAACGTTACTCTTGTCCTCTTGCACATGATGTTTCCGAGTCCAGCAGTTCTTCGGGGTGCAGCTGTGCCCTGAAAGTTCTGTAAAGCATTAAAATGAACAGCTTTAGCTTTCAAGAGGCAGTTCTCCATTTGGAGATCTGTCCTCTTACCTTGTCCATTGGTATATCATTGTACATTTTGTACTGTGTTAAAGTGGATTTGGACCCAGCTTATCAGGTGCGTCAGGTTGCTTTTTGTAACTGCCAAGTTCCTCCCAATATTTGCCATTTTGCTGTAGTGATTATATATTTGCTTCTTGAATGAAAATACTAATGTTATGAGAGAAAATGTAAACCCCTTTGGGCACTGCAGCAGTCGTATTCCTCTGTGTCTACTTTTGATCAATGCAGAGACTGTTAAAAACACCCCTTTCAGAGAATTACGCCCAAGTGTCAAACTGTCAGTTAGCTAGTTCTTAATCCATTTGACATGTACTATATTGTTATGGTATACGCCTGATTTTCTAAAAAGGAAGTCTAAGGAGTTCATGTCATCACAATTTCTTTGTCCAGCAAGCTTGTAGTTCTCTTGAAGACTGTGGTCAGGCTTGTCCAACTAAGCCTGTTTTTCATAAAGCCACATTGATTGGCGCTATTTATATTCCTGTTTCTTAATTAAGAGAATCCAGTACCATCTCTTTTATTGTTTTTCTTGCGACTGAAGTCAGGTTAGCATCTTATTTACAGAACAGTTCTGCTTCTTCCGCTTAATTTTAACAGTTCTAACTACCTTTGTCAAATAAGCACATTACTGGACTTTTTTGCTATTAAAATACATTCAAAATCATGTTATTGTTGCTGCTTTCAGACCTTTCACAATGTTTTTCTTTGATTGTTTTATTAAGAAGGGCAGGATTTTAGTCAAAACTATCCTCCTAGTTATGCCTGTTTGCTATCAAATGGTGATTTTCATCATATTTTTTTATCATGCTTTTCTCTGTCAGGTTTTTCTCAAATTCTTGCAGCTTTCAGTAATTTCTCTTTCGAATCTTCAGCTATAAATGTTAGTAAGAGTTCAGTCCTCTGTATGACATCAAGAACCTGAGGAACCTAATCTGGTCATGATCTCTGGTCCCTCATCACTCACGAACATGGTGTCCAGATGTTAATTCATCTTCACTAGCCATTAGGGGGTCCAAATTGAGTTTACTGCTTTTTAGAAGCAATATATTTTGTTTCAAAGAATTGTCTGCATGTTTTAGAAACGGATTTTTTGTTGGTTTGGGATTTTTTTCCCACTATTAACCATAGAAATTTATCCCATAACATGTCACTTCTTCCATCCATCCCCTCCCTCCCTTCATATAGTAAATGCAAATACATCTGACAAAAGCATCCTGCCATGACTGTTTTTTTTTTAATAGACTCCTAACAGGGCTTTTATAATGAGCAAATGATCCACATTGCATGGATATTAAAGGTACAAGGAAATTATAACTGGAGTTAGGTACTTCCTGAAGCATTTTACTATTTATGTTACATCATTTGAGGTAATTCAGCATATGCTGATATTTGATTGTGGTTCAGGCTCCAGTATCACTTAACTACGGATTTAATTATGTGTTTCTCTAGTGACATCACAACTACGATGAAGACTAGTACTAGTTAAATACAAAGCTTCCACAGTGTATTTTGCCCAAGTGCAAGTATATTCTCTATTGCTTATCTTTTGCTTGACATTATTAGTTATTTGTGTTGCACTGCATTGTTTTGTAAAGCACTTTACAACCTTTGCACTGCACCAAACTAAGAACAGGGATTCAGATTCCATAAATTTAAAGGAAGAAGCATCCTAATTGTTCTGAAACCATAGCAACTTCAGCAGCTCCAGAAAAAAAAACCCACAAATGTGTGCAGTGCAGTTCATACAGTAGTTACAGTAAGTGGTTGACCTTCCTGGAGGATTAAAGAAGGAGCAAGGTATGGACCATCTCATTTGTAGCTTCATGGAGTGGGGAGTATTTAGGAGTTTCCAGATTGAAGAGCAGGAAACTTCGTGGACAACAGTCACTAGGTAACTGATCCAATACCAGGGTAGGTGACTGGAAGTGAGAAGCCAGAACTAGGAGAAAAAGGCTAAAAAGAAAAGATTGCTAGATGGTAAGGGTTGAATCCAGGATATTGGAGAAAAATAAGTTTAACATTATAGTCAAGCACAAGGAGAGAATTGAAAATAATGAGAGACAGGAATTTGGGATGGAAGTAGAGAGGTGAAGTGAGATGGTTCATGAGAGGGGAGAGTAACAGTAGCTGATTTTGGAGCATCTTTCTGAAATGCAGGGAAAAGAAGCAGGATGAAGCAATTCAGCAAATAGTTATGAGTAGTCAGAAAGGCAGAGATGAGAAAGGTGCTTTTGCCCAGTGAGGATGAAAGCAAATTATGAAGGTCAGTCATACACACAATCTTCTTGCCAGGGTGAAAGAACAATTAGAGATTACATTGGAGGCCTGAGGAGAAGGGATTGTGGTGATATTGTCAATCTTGACAGAAAAAGAGGAGAATTAGGGAAGAGAATAAAGTCATTTTTACAATGTAAATTCCTCATGGCAGAAATCTGTCTTTTTTATTTCTCTGCAAAACATCATGCATGTTTATGATTCTGAATCAATCATATGTTCTGCAGATAGTAAGTGTGTAATAGCAAACAGGCTCCCAAAAAGAGGGAGGATGGGGCAGATTGAATGGAAAGTGACAGTTGGGGGGGAATAAACCTCTTCAGGAATCATGAGCTTAGAGGCTATAGATGAAGGTGTAACAGTGAATGCAAACAACCCAAAAGGGCTGTGTAAAAACTGTGAAAAATTGTTAGGAGCAAGAAAGAAAAACAGTAAGAATGTATGAAAAGCAGCAAGTAACTAAGGTGATACCTTTGTGCCACAATGCAAGAATACATTGGCAGTCTTATCCATCTGGGTAATTAAAATAGGTCCCCAACCACCACACAGACTTCTGCCCTAGGAAGGAGACTGGAAGCAGAAAGTGATGGAAAGCCAAGGAATGTTGTGTGGAAAAAGAGAAAATTACCAGCTATGTCAAGCAGGTGCAGTAGATCAAGATCCCTGAGCTTTTGTGCTGCAATACAGCAGCAATCAGGCATCCAGTGTCTGCTTTTACAACGCAAAAATATGATTAATGTACCAAGTGCTACCACAAGTTGCTACTTCATTACTAGGTTGGGTTGTAAATGAAAGAACAAATAGTTTCAGGCTTTGAAGGGTCAATTCCAACGCACCATGCAAAACAACATGCCATCTTCCACCTGCCAACCACCTAATGTGTCTCAGCACCAGCCGGGTGATGTATCATTTGTGCTAGTCTGTACAGACAGATCGGAGGGAATTCACACCTGCTTGGATTGAAGAGCTAGGATCATTTGCTTTGCGTTCAGCTGGTGCTGTGAATATTTTCCTATATCCAGGGAATTACTTCATAGCCACAAAATTATGTGAAAAGCACCGTTTCTTAATATTCTGCCAGCAAAGGGGATGCTGCAGGTGCAGCTCCATAGGTGACTCTGAATTATCACAGTTGCAAGATCGCTGTGCTCTTCCGTTATTCTTGCTGGAGAAGCCTCTCGCAGCATTCCTGTCAATATGATATCCGTGTTCTCAGCAAGAACAATACTGCACTGGGAAGTATTCACATTGGGAGTAATTTTCCCAGGAAATAATTTTCAGTAATAATGGAAGGAAGGGATTCAGGTATTTGCTCACTGTGTGTTACTGGGCTTTTCTGGGAATATAACTATTCTCCAGTATGCTAGAAATGTATTGTTGTTACTTTTAGGATGAAAAAAAGGATAACTAGACTGATTATTCCTTAACCTGAAGTTGTTCTACACGTGAAAAGGGAGTCATAAAGCCATCCAGTGGTTATGCTGCTGACCAAGTCAATGTACTATAACAACTGTGCCTACATATGATCTCTATAATTCCTATTATTTGGTCACAGCCGTAGGGTAAATTCTGGGGGTAAGAGAAAGAAGAAAATCCGGGACAGCTTCCTGGCTGTTCCCTTTATATGAGCAACCAAGGGCGGATGAGGCAGGGACCAGACCTACCCTAGTTCTCCAGTTAAGTGCACACCAAAGAGTGTTAGGTATGCAGTATACTAAAGCATTTCCAGTCACGTGCAATAAGACAACAACTTCCATAAGTTCAGCCTGGCACTCTGCTGTGGCAGTAAAGCACCGTTTCAGCTGAAAAGTGAGTCGTTCTGTGAGTCTAAGGATATAGAAGTTGCCATACTGCATTGGGCCAGGCATCCATCTACCTTAATGTCCAGTCTCCAGCATTGACCTCCTTTGGAAAATGATGTCTGACAGTAATCTCACTGATAAATTTTTCATGTAAGAATTGACTGCAGGATGAGGCCCTAAACACAGCGTGTACAAATGGATGAAGCTGTGCAGATGGATGTAACAAGAGGAGTGGAGCTTCTCAGGGATGTCTTGTTATGTGTAGATAGGTTTTACGTGGGAGATGTATCTTTATTAGTGTTTTATTAGTGTTTCTGATATACATCTACAACCCGAAGCACGCAACAAGGGAGGAACAGTGCGGGGACAGAAACAGGGATAGGTTTCATAGCAGATCCAGCTGCTCAAACGAGGGTACAAAGAAGAGACCAAGAAGGAGACATCACTGGAATTACTAAGTGTGGTAAATAGGGAGAACAGAAGGGAGGGAAGAAAACCCCAGCTGAGATAAACAAGTCTGTTGCTTCCATGTGCAGACAACAATATTAGATCCTGCAGGTAGGCCCTAGGTTGGTGTTTGAGTAGAAGCATCAGCTGCTTTGCAGAAATATGCAACATCTGTTTAAACTGTTCTGTAGACTGTAGCTCTCTGCCCAGCACCAGCTGCCACAGGAAAGGACAGTCCTTTTCATTAAGTATAGCTGTGTCAGCTTTCCATTTAATCTATCCCAGCAGCTGCTCCAAGAAGAACAAAATATTAAAAAGCAATAGGAAACAATTGTTTCATGAAGTCTTGATGCCTGCCATTCTATCTAGAGGAGCAGGAGCAGGGTAAATGAGTTTACGGTTTCGATAGCACATGAGATATGCAATACAGTGAATAGTATAACATGACAAGGCCAGAAAGCTCATCAATATCAAGTATCCTGTAGCCTCCCAGAATAATTATGAACATGATTCTGTTCTCCCATTTTGTCTTCGATATAGAAGAACTATTGATACTTCTTTTTTTAATTATGGAAACATTTTATTTCACTGTCCCTTGCCGTGGCCTGTCTGTTATTGTTCTGATCACTATCTTGCTGGATATGGGTATCGTTCTGATCAACAGGTACATGCTGTACAGAAATCTGTGTGCCAACAATACCCAGTTGGAGAACACCCTTAATTAAAAGTTTTATATTGAATTAGTTCAGTTCTGTAAAGAACAGACTGAACCTAAACTTGAATATTAAAAGTTGTGTAGACTGTTGTATTTAAACTTGCCATTTTTTTCGTTTAATCAAGTGCTTTTCTTCTGTCTCTTACTGAAGATGCTAAGAAGTTTACATAATTGTGAAAGTGATATTAACAGTTACATTTCAGAGCTTTGCCTTTAGAATTCACTCATAGTCATTGTTCCAAGGGGTTATTTTTCCTCCTCCTTGCCCCATCCCTGCTACCAGACCTATATAACTGGGCAGTACACCAGAGAATAAAATTCAGTATAGTTAAATACAAGATAATAAACTTAAGATATAAGACTCTAAACTACATACAAAGGATAAAACATTCTAAATAAAAATCTTAACATGAAAATGTTTAGATATCACTCCAGGTAAGTAAAAGAACATGTATTTAATGCACCGTGCAAGCAAAAAATAGGAATGAAAGAATGGCCATTTAACAAAAGGAGTAGGAATTTATATGTAACATGTTGAGACTGAAGTTTGGCTTCAGCAGAAACAAAGGCCACATTTTCTCATAATTGGAGTCTTTAAGCATCCATCCATAATGTTACTTAACATGTATAGAAATTTAGAAATAGTCTGCTTAAACTCAGTGGAGATGTATTTTGTTTATATGTTCTTATGTTCAGGATATGTGCTTAATAACTTTACCAATTACTTAGTAAATTAGAGACAAAGTTACCAAACTTGTCCTTGGCTATGTGGATTGAATTTCTGGCCTCTGAGTCGTGGAGGCATTAGCTGTGGGACTGGAATCAAGGACAGTCATTTTCTTCCCAACATAATAAACTTCCATTTGGAGTTAGAGAGAAATACGATCAGCTTAACATGACTTTATGTAATCGTCCATGCACGTTTAGCTGAATTTCTAACGGGTTTTGAAGGGCCTCTATCAGTGGCTATTTCCTATTTCAGGTTGAGTTGGTTTGGGATTTTTAAAGCAAGGCACCGAAAGGAAGGCACTCGGCCTGTAACTTCTGAATGCTCAGTTTAAATACTTTACATGGTGACTGTCTCTTGCAGAGAGTCACTGCACAGGCAAAAGTAAGTTTACCTCATTTTTGTTGAAATGGAAGCATGTAACCTTTAGTTAGTTAGTATGAGAGGGGATGCTCGTTAGCAGGGATACTGGGGCCACCTTCTTTGGGCTCCCCTTGACCACAGTGTGAATGCTGCCTTCTGAAATAAGGCATCAGCAGACCCACTGCGTGACTGTTTTAATCCACTCTGTGTAGCGGTCTGAGGAAAATGAGGTGATTCTTCCTCTCAAAGGTACCCACAAATCTCATGCATTAGCCAACGTGTGTGCGTGTGAGAGAAGTATTCTCTCCTAGTATCTCAGCAAGTGACACCTCACCGCAGAATGGTTCAAAGCCAAATGCCTTCACTCCTGTTTTCTGTGTTTCTTAAGCTAGTAAGAAGGGAAGCAAGATGTTTCCCTGGCTCTGTTTTAGTGAGTGAGCATTGCACTTTAGATTGTTGCTGACCTTGCTGATGCCATGACCTCCCAAGAGGGACAAGTGGCACTAGGAATGACTGATGGATAATATTTGAGATTTCAGTACTCTGCATGGTGACATCATGGGTGGATGCAGGCCTGGAAAGCATTCTGCTTGCTGAATTCAAACAGTGAGAGCATCGTGGCGGGCCTGATCCCACCAAAAGGAGTTTACTGGAGTGAGAGCAAGAGCAGTTCTGAACGGGGGAAGAGCATATGAGGTTGTATGAATCCTGAGGAGGTTGTAGCTGCAATGACAATGCACCGACTGGCTGGTTTCAGGATGTCACCTGCTGCCTCCCAAAGTGTTTGGAAAGCCTCTCTCACTTTCTACACACGACCCAGTATAGATAATAAATAATAATTCGTAAATAAAATAAGGATAATTGTTTATTTCTCTAGTGGCAAGATCTAGTGGCAAGACCAAGCAATTTTCTAGTTAATGACTGTGGGTTAGAAGTGATATTTGGTGAATTCTGGAAATGAAAAAAACCCCACAGCTTAAAATCCCAGTTAGCACATCACATCAAACTGAAGTTATTTTTCGGCGAGGTTGGCTGTACCACTTCATGGGAGAAACTGTTCTCCCAGCGCATAAGCGAGCTGCTCAACTTACAAACATTTTTTTCCTGTGAATGTGCTACAGGAAATTTTTACTGACAGGTTATTATGACTACTTTAATGCACATATGACCCACTGTCTGGAAGACAGTTAAAATTATAAACTGTTCATAAATTTACTGACACTGTTGGCAATGCTGTGTTACAGCAGTAAACATTTAATTTGATCCTCATTTCTTAAAATAGTGGTATTGCTACGCCTGCCGAAATGCGAAGCTTCCTGTTGAAGAAATCTATTTCAGGTCTCTGCGTATTAGTCCTTCAACCTTGTTTATGTGCATTTGTGACAAATGAAAGTAGTCATATTAAATCTCCATTTAATGTTAAAATGAAAGCGACAAATTCATACAATTCACAGCTTTCTGCATTAAAGTTCTTATAAAGCTTCACACCCCAATTCTAAGAAATCATTTCTGTCCATGGTATTTCTCTAAATGATTTTTTATGTAGCTGTCTTGCCCCAGCTACTCGTGATACATGCAAGGCATAAAGAATAATTTTGTAACAAGGGAAGCTTGTAAGTTCTTACAGTTCTTACTTGGGCAAATTTCCTTCAGTGAATAGGAATTATGCTCAAGTGATAATTGCATCATCTGGCTCACAGTTTGAGTACTTAGAGACCTTTCAATTCAAATGATGTTACGATGTGATGAAGTAGTATCTATAGTCCTCTGCCCTATTGTTCACTTCCCCACATCCTGCAGCTGCAAGAAAGACCCGCTTTTTCTCTCACACATAGGTAGAAGTCGCTTTCTGACAGGAAAATCTTAGAAGCAGCAATAAGTTGAAGTGGGAAGAACCCCTGCTTGCCTTTTTGATCCATTAATTTTTGTACACTGTTTTTTTGCTGTGAGGCTGGGGGAAGAGCTCTGAGTTCACCAGCAGTTGGTTACGTGCTCAGAGCTTGTGCCAAAGCGGAGATTAGAGGGAGGCTGTTAAACCCCTCGTTTTAAGGGACCATATTGCTGTCAAAGCTCGTTTCGTGGGGTTTGCATACTTCTGGCCTCTTTTGATGCTAAACAAATAACAGCCCTACATTGCTTGCTGCTTACACCACAGGTTTATTTGAATGGCTCTCACTATACCTTTCCAGAGCCAGCTCTTCTGTCTTGTAAAGTCCACGTTTGTTGGTTGCTTGATTTTTTAGAAAAATCCAGTTGTGGATTCATTTGTAGAATTCATGATGCAGAATTTTAGGACTGTCTTGAGGACTCCTAAAGTACAACCACAGAAGGAATTGAGGTATTGAAAGAGATAAATCAGCATGATCAGAACATACATGTCATTTTGTGCTGTTTCGCCATAAACCTGGGGTTCATCATGGGAGATTAGTCAGAAGACATAAAGATACTATCAGGCCCGAGTAATGACTGGGCAGAGCTGTAAAAATGCTGGAATGACAGGTTTATGTAAATTTCATGAAGAAAATGTAAACCTTAAAGAACTGAATACAGAATTAGGAAAGACTAGAAATATCAGTCCATTAAGGTTCAAAACACCCACCCCCCAAAAAATAAAAAATAAAAAATCTGAAAGCAGAAGACTACATTGGATGTGAGCTGGGAAGGGGCAGTGGAGGAGATGAGATGGGATGCCATATGCATGGTGAAAAGGTACTCCACCATATAAGAAAACAGGCTCAGCATAAGACTCTGGTGTCAGGGAAGAGGGATGCTATGTTGTATTATGTGAATCTGCAAAATGCGTAGAGGTGACACACAGCTAAGTAGAAGAATGAAGTCAATCAGAGAAGTGGTGTTCCGTGTTGCACTAACAAGGCTGTTAGCAACTGGTCATAATACCGCGGAAAAGAGCAAAGGAAAGAAAAGTGAAGGTGAGAGAGCAGCATTCTGAGAGGAAAAATTTGCTTAGAAATGGTTTTAAATTATATGAACATCAGTTTTAAAAATAACACAGAAGAACCAGGCAGGTAGGGTCAGCCTGCAGTAGACATGTAACCGGTGTCTGATTAAAGCAATGGTGAGAACAAGGTGCTACTAATACCCTATTGTGAAGGGTAGAGCAGCTTACTACAGTTTTCTCCTCCTGTATTCATTATACAACAATTGAAAGACCAAAAAGCATGGAAGAGTCTTCAGGCAGATCAGAGTAAAATTTAGCTTGTTGTCTACCTGTAAAACTAAAGCCCTCAATAACATGGAAAATAGCATAGAAATTTTTTGAAAATTCATCTCAGTGGACAGCTTTCAAACTGCTGTTGCCAAAATTGAGAGGAATTCAGCTGCTTTTCACTCACATGGTTCAGTTTCATGCAGTGAGAGTTGTAAAGACGCTGCCTGATGGTCTACAGCAAATCCGTATGGGGAACCCTGAGGAGTTGCAGAATGAAAGGAAATGGAGGGAAAAATATAACCAAAAAGGAAATGTAAAAGGTAATTTTTTGAGGAAGGGGGGAGCAAAGGGGCCAGTTCGGAGTAAGAAGAAAGTATCTTATGGGTGAGCTAACTGAATTTCAACAGGTACGAAGGCTCATGTACCATCTTCTCTCCTTCACTAAAAAAATTAGCTTTTTTGTGTTCCATGTAACTAATAAATGTTCCTCAGCTAATCAAGGGGAGCAGTGCTGATTGGCACTTACGGAGCCAAAACTTTGGGTTTCACTGCATCTGGAAATAGTGCTTGACAATCTGCATCCCTTCCAGACTACTGAAGAAAGCAGCTGCCTGTGTTATATCCACAGGGGCTTCTCTGTGCTCCTCGCTCCCACCTGAATGACAGAGAAGGACTCACTGTCTCCTCAGCTAATTTCTGTGCTAAATGTGACCAGAAAACCGAGCTGTGTAACTCCTAAGAGCTGTGGGTAGTACAGAAGGCTGTAGCTTGTCAGGAGAAAGCATGGCAGTTTGACAACAGCCTGCTACGAATTAGTATGCATTCAAGGAAGTAAAATGTGTTTGTGGTGGCAGTTCTCAGCACAGTATCATGGTTCTGTTGTACTGTTTAGCTAAATGTCATCTATTAATATTTCAGTGAACAAGGCCCCATGCAAAACCCAGCTGGGATCTCATAATCAGTCATTTTACATAATGAAAAGAGGCTCTCCTAGACAGTGCCCAACTCTGTTTTCCAATTACTTGTATCCAGGCTCTTGGCCTGATCCCACAGTGCTGCTTCCTACATTAGTGATGTAGAGTCACTCCAGGCTTTAAACTGATACACCGCAGCACACACGCAGAAGGATATCCACATTGTAATATGGCTAGAAAAGCAGCGTACAGTCAAACACAGTGCTGTAAGCAAAATCATTTTAATGACAAGCCCTCCATTCAAATTTTAATTGGTGCCATCCTCATCCCATCTCAAATTTGAAAATTCAAATTTTGTTGCCACTGGAGATTTGGAGTAAAGAAAAGCATCCTGAAAGAAAACTTAATTTGGCAATAGGAGTGTTTTTTCTCTTCACTTTGCTGCTTTCCTCATGTTGAAATTTCCTCTTACTTTATCTTCTAACTTTCTGTTTTATCTTCATACTATCTTTCAGAGTTAGTCAAAACTGAGCTGTTTTGGCTAAAATTTTGGACACACATCAGGTTTGTATGCCCTCAAAACCCAAAAAATATCAGTAATTCTGAAAATTGGTCCATTCTGAGTTCAGCCATTGCTGTCAAAAGGACAGCCAGGTACTCAGAAGTTTTGAATTAACTAATTACAGTCAACCTGTGAAACACTTATCTCTATTTTAAATCATTCTGCAATCCACTAACCTGTAAGCTGAATTCTGTGCATTTTTAATGGCTATTATCTTGCCCCTGTGACTGGAGGCAAAGAGAGAGTGGCTTGTGTTCCTGTAGCAGCCAGGCCTTGAAATAGCTCTCCCAAGTTGTAGGTGGATAGTCCACCAAGTATTTTGAAATCAACCTTTTCTTTTTGTTTTGCGTTGTCATTTATTTTGATCTGCTCTTCACAGTTAATACTGATTTGTTTTCGCAAAACATTTTGAATTTCCTGTCTGAGATGCTGTTCATGCAGATAGTTTCACTGAAGTCACCACGTTTGCTTGTGCAGGGAACTTAAGACCAGTGTGAAATGTTATTCCATACAGATTTAGCACAGGATTTCAGGATGTTTTTGCCCAAGAGTGATTATAAATATTTTAAAAGGTCATTTTTCTAGCTAAAAGGAGGTATTATGTCAATTAGTCAATGTACTTAAATCACCCTGTGCAGCAATGTGTTTAATGAAAATTAATTTAGTAAATCCTCTCATTCTGTCACCAAAGGGTTCCTGATTCTGTTCCTTTAAACACAGAGGCAGTCCTCGTATGGGTAGGCATTAGATGAGGTTTAATTATTTGTGTAATTTACCCTGAGATCTCTTTGTGAAAAGCACTCAATAAACAAAAGAATATTGCCTTTATATAAATGCACAAAAGGATAATTGCACCTCAACTTACCTTTGACACAAAACGGTTTTATTTGAGGAAGCATCCTTTGGGTCACCAACTGCCGGCTTGAAATGGCATCCCATTTCAGGTCAGCTGAAACTCCACCACGTAGGTGTAATTTAACTTCAATTAATTTAGATGTTTAGTTCTCTTTAAGGGAATTATTGGCTATGTTTTTATCTGAATCAGGCATATATAAATCATATTCACAGTAAATCAATGGATAATTTCAGTATTAGTATTATGCCAGTGGTGCACAGCCTGTAATTATAAGAAAAAGTTTTTTTTTTCCTCATAAGTGATTTCAAAATATTGTATCGTGTTGGTTTTTTTAAGGATTCCATATGAGGTGCACGGATTTAACCATGATTCAATTACATCGCTGTGTGGGCTTTGGACCTGCTATGATTTAATTACATTTTTGTTCATTCAGACGTTTATACTGCATGTATGTTTTCAAATCATTCTCACTGTAGCGGCAATTTTCCAACTTCTCTGTGTGAGAAAACGATCTTTAAAATTGTCCTCGCTCTGTAGTACTTAAGAAAGGGAAGAAGTACATGAAGAAGAACCTCAAAGATGAAGGCCAGGCTTGAAGCACAGTTTCATTAATACTGGATGGCAGGAAAGGAGCCAAGTCCCAGATAATGAGGAAGGAGTTGCAATTTTTTTTAAAGCTATCTGGTGACAGGGAAAACAAAAATGACATTCAGCTGACGAATGAGCAGAGTTTGACCTAGCCTTTTGACCCTTGACAATCAATCTTACCTGCTGCTTCATAAAGAATTATAGCTGTGCCACTCACATTTGACTCTGGATTTTTACCGTTCTCTGTTACTTCCTTCTTTCCTTTCTTTCCTTTCTTCCTTTCTTTCCTTTCTCTTCCTTGCTTCCTTTCCTTCCTTTTTTCCTTTCTCTTCCTTTCTTTCCTTTCTCTTCCTTTTTTCCTTTCTTCCTGTCTTTCCTTTCTCTTCCTCCCTTCCCTTCCCTTCCCTTCCCTTCCCTTCCCTTCCCTTCCCTTCCCTTCCCCTCCCCTGCCTGCCTTCCTGCCTTCTTCCTTCCTGCCTTCTTCCTTCCTTCCTAAAATAAATGTATGCTTGCATGCAAGACCACACAAAACAGAAGGTAGTCTTGAAAAAGAAAGAGAAAAAGGATGGAGGAAATAAAGAATCGGGGCGGGGTGAGGTTAAAGAAATACAGTGATAAAACAGCTTATACATGTAATTCATAAATGCCTGTGATATCTTTGGGGCTTTGGAGGGTGACATAAATAAACAGCAGCTTGGCATCCCCCTCCGGAGCGCCCGGGGTGCGCAGTGCAGCATCCCTGGCACAGAGAGCCGGGTGGAGCAGCTGGTGGTGGTGCCTAAGGCTCGGCAGGGGCATTTTGGAAGGTAATGCCTGGGCTGTGCAAGGCAGAACAGATTGGGTCTGCCCAAAACCACACAGCAGGCTCCTAATGTAATGTAGAACAGAAAATAATGGAATTGTTAAATATAAGCTGCCTTTGGTTAATAAGAGCGACAGCACAGTAAAGGTGAAATATGAT
Source organism: Aramus guarauna (assembly GCA_013400195.1). NCBI lineage: Eukaryota > Metazoa > Chordata > Aves > Gruiformes > Aramidae > Aramus > Aramus guarauna. The sequence goes on from VXBL01010256.1 coordinate 208,372, forward strand.
CCCGTGCGGTAGATACGAGAAAGCCAGCAAGAAACCAGGAGTTTCACTTTTAACAGTATTTTGTTTTGGTTTTTACTGTTTTATTTCAAGTTTTATTGCTCTGTAGACTATTAAGAGTTTGCATACCCTCATTATTGGAAAGGACAGTAAGTCTAGACAGCAGACGTGTCCTGTGTTATCTATTAAGGGTGGCAAAGCAAGTACCGAGCACAGTGTTCGTGGCACAACTGAAGTGAAGAGAAAATCAGACGCGAGACAGAAAGCTCTGAGAACTGAGGAAGTAAAGGCCTCATTTTCCTCTTGCTTTCAGCAGTGTAAATTCACTGACACTGCTCTCATTGCTCTGTGAAACTCAGAGAGGAGTTGCTCCCACTGTCCTCATTAGCCATGTTGATTTGTATATTTTTATTTGCAGCATTTTTTCTTTGAGATACTAAAGGTAAGGCTAGTCAGCAAGTGCATCTGTAGTGTAGTTCACTAGCTGCCAGAGGTGACCATTGCAAAGGTTTTAGCTTTTAAGGGCAAGAGATTGTCTGGCTAAACAGGAGGGGTCTATGAGGGCTTTTTTATTTTTTTTTACTATTTTTTTCAGTGCTAGTGATTACTGTGAAAGTACTAGTCTCATAGAGAAAGGTAATAATGATTGGTCATTTTTTTTAAGTTGCATGTTGTAAAATTTTAAAGGTACATCCTTGATACCCACTTACACGAGTGAACACGCAAACCTAGTAGCTGATGGTGTGAACACGTTTTTGCCTTGTCAGGCGTAAGGAATTTTCTTGAATTCTCATAATCACGAGTGGCCGTCGCCAGCTGGGCTGGACCTGGTCTCGGCAGCCTTTGCATGTTTTGTTCTTCCGAAGTAAGTGCTAAGAGGAGTAACTGTTTTCTCCTATTTTGAGCTGTGAGTATACAGCCCGTGTAGGCTTTGTGCTTGGAGAGCACCTCCAAAACACCTCCTGTAGTCGCCGTCTCTTCCGCTCTCTGCCCCTCACTGTGTGTTCTCCCTGGACAAAATGGCTGAACGTTGCCTGCACAAGCTTTGTAACGTACGAAGGTCTTTCTTGCGTGTACAAGCATCTCACCTATAATGCGAACCTCATAAAATTGACTTCAATTTCTTGGTTTATTACAATTATTACTTAGTATATATTCAGAAACAAAATGAAACGAGCCTTAGCATTGCTGGTCATGAGGGTCTGAGAATTATTTTGCAAGCAGGTAGGGAGAGGGAAAGAGGGGGCTGTTGAACAGGAAAGGGAGAGAAGTTTCCGTTTCCCATTTTTTCTTCTGTAATTTGGGAGGTAATAATCATTGGCGCAGGAAGGAAAAAAGGCTCACGCGATGGTTCAAATTTCATAAGCAAAATAAAAGTCTGGGCACAAAGCAGGGCAGCCTTATTAGCGGAGGAAGTGAGGTCAGTAGTCTTCAGCCTCTTAACAAGATGACAATTTATGAAGCATCGCGGCGGCAGGATGAGGTTACCTGCAGTCTATTCACATAACAAGCCCACTGGGGGCCTATAGTTAGCGCCCTTGAATTTGTTTTCCTTTCTTCATTTTCTTTTGTCATCCTGTTTCTTTTGCTTACTGCACGGGAGGAATCTCTTTATTACCTGTGATGTCTTGTTGGTGGAATTTTCTCGTGGATTTTTTTATTGTTATTATCATTAGCTAGTTTGGTTTAGCTGGCTCCATCAGTGTGTCTTGTTTGATGATAGAGGTGCTCACAGTGGTGTGCAATGAGCTGTAAGTACTAGTCTTCCAGGAAATCTGGGATTGTTTTTCATTCTGAGGTATCCTTTAAACCCGGTGTGAGACAAGTGCCTAAAAACTGAGCTGAGACTTCCTCTTAAAAGACATCTTTGTTATTGGAGATCTCAAAAAGTCTTATGAGCTGCTGGGAATAAAAGCATTACTCAGACATTATCAAAAAGTAAGAAAAAAGAAAAGAAATGAGGGCTTTTAAACCATCTCTCTCTCATTAACACAATGTAGGAGGTAGTTCTGTAACAATCCTTTCCATGTGGAAACGTAACTTTGTGCATCTTTGACCTCCTTCATTTTGAAGATCTTCGCGCACATTGCAGTACTACACTAATTTAGCTTCCTGTGGTGAGGGAAGTGAAGTTTATTATCCCTCCTTTTCTTTTATAGAACAGGAAAGTGAGGCAGGGAGCTCAACTGCCGTGCCCAAGGTGGTGCGGGTACGGTAGGTTCAGGAACAGAACTGAATTCCCAGGTGCTGATCTTCGTCCATGAGACACACAGTCCTAACTCCCTGTTTCTGTCCTGACGTGTTCTGTCATACAGGAGCTTTTTTTTTCTAATTAGGAAAACTGTTTTGCATCTTGGAAGCACAGCATCCAGGTGGGAATAGTATTTGTCAGTACAGCATATTTAATTATTTATAACTACTTTCTTTGTCTGATGGTTTGATTGTTACTTATTTTATTTTCCACCAGAAGGTTTGATCGCTTAAACAGCCTGAAATCAAACATTTGGCAGTGTTTACAAATTATGAAAATGGTTTCTGATTAAAGTGTTCCGCGGGGAGATTAAAGTTTCAGATCAGTACGTAAGCCAAGGGCACTCTTGTGAATCTGAGCAGAGCGAGCTGCTCTGTGGCATGTGCTCTGTATTCATAGCCGTGCTGGCTGGCACAAGGCGTGGGTGGTGGCTTCTTGGGGGTCTTCTCGGGGCTATTTTTTGAGAGTGCTCTTATGGCAGGGGGGCAAACCGAGCCCTCTCAGCCAAGTGAGATGCAGGTCTGCGAGGCACTCATCGGTGACAACCTGACAAAAAGGCCACTCCCAGTTGCAGCTGAAAGAAGTCATGGAATTGTGCAGGCATCTCAAGCTTATCTGTTTTGTGGATATACTGTGATCAAATGTGAAAATCTTAGCAGCATCAGTTAAATCAGCAATGCTTCTAGCACCATGATTGCAAGAATTTAGACACTGTGCAAGATAATTCATGGCTAATGGCATTCATTTATTTAAGAATACCACTGCTTCAAAAAAACCCAAAGACATGGAAATTACTTCTGGTTTTGTCTGGTTTACACTGGTTTTGACCAGTGTTGATTCATACACGTCAGAGGTCTTATGTTCTTTGCTTCCTCTCCTAATTTCCCAGTGCAAAATATTAAAGCATAAGATGCTTTGCTGGCATTAGTTTCTTTATGAATTGAAAATCCATGTGATCCATAATCCGAATGCATAAAATAGCCAGCAGTGTATGCTGCAAACCTCATAATGAAAGGTGTTGCACTGGATGCTTGCTTGATTGCCTAAAGAATGATTGCCTTCACTTACGGATCTTATCTTTGTAGGTGTTTTTTCTGATGCAGTTCTCATCAGCTCTAATGATTGGGTAGCTATTGGGCAAAAAATTAGCCCTAAACATTCCAGAAAAAATAAATCCAGGAATTTACATAACTGCTTTTGCCCACAGTCACATAGACAAGGCTTTCTGACAATGTTTAGCCAAATTTTCATTTGCTTCAGTCCCCTATTCAAAGGTGAGGATTTCTGGACTGCCATCATAGTTCCATAAGCTGTAAAGAAGTAAGTATCTACAGCTGTTAGGAAGAATCAGCTGTTGGGGCCATATCTGCTCAAAGTGAGGACTCTGTATGAGAAGAACAGCAGCTGAACTACTGGAGATGACCGCCATAGGAATTGCCCTCACCTGCAGAATGCTGGAGGACCCCTGTAGAGCTGGTCTTTCCAGGCAGTCTTTAGACAAACATGAGTCCAAAAATTGCCTTTTTTGGAAGACTGTGGGAGAGAGGGAAAGAAAGGAGTTTGTCGTGTTCACGTGATGCTGGACTTGGCTCTGTCTCAAGGATGGAGATGAAAGCATAGCTTGCCCCATGCTCCCTGGCGCTTGGATGGAAAATCAAAGGGAACCATATTAATTTCAGCTTCATTGAAAACACACAGTAGAAAAAAACATCCATAGTTGGCAAATGGAAAAGTTTTAAAATTGATGATGGAAGAACCATTCATTTCCAAGCTTCTGAGCGAGCTATTAAAATCAACAGAGTAAAGACAAAATACCTGGCACTGAAAATGAAAGGAACAGTTTTTTTGCATCTACTTAGTTAAAACTTGGCAAAACGAATCTAAAGTAGTGGTTTCAGATTTCCGTGTGCACTGACTGTGCCAACTTTTGTTCTCAGGGTTGCCATGATAGATAGTTCATCCCACTTGAGAAGCGTTTTTTCCTCTAACTTTTTTAATCAGAAGTCAATTTAAGCAAAAGCTAGATCTTGTATCAGCACTAACATGTGTTTCTTTATTTTGTACTGTTGAATGGTCTAGGCTTTTCATTTGAATACACTATTTTGGAACAAGCTCATCTCCATTTAATTGACATTGGAGTTACCGTAGTAAATCTAGCAACGGTGTTTGCCCAGTATTTATGTTGTATTTTTCACCTATGCCTCTCTGGGCTTCCGCAGCAGGATGAGAAATCCACTAATTTCACAAGTAAGGAAATTTGTGAACAGTAAATTCTCTCCCCTCACCCTCCCCTTTGCCAGCCAAACATCGTTATGTGTGGCTCTACAGTAGCAACCAATTTCACACGATGAACAATGTTTTCATTATCTTCAAAATTTTCTTAATTCTCTACAGTTAAAAGTTACCTTCTGCATTGTTTTATGAAAAGGTTATATAAAACAGGAGAAAAATGTCAGAGTAAATTACAATTGTTCTATGGAAACTTCACACGACTTACTTAGATTGCTGCCAGTATGTTTCTATAGGATGAATAAAATAGACCTGTTAGGATACATTCTCTTTTGAATTTTCTGTATTTTTAGAGCAAGTTCTGCAGGATTCTATTACAATTCTCAAAGGGATAACATTAACAGCAGGTGTATTTTATATTTGTAACAGCCTTAGTGTTTTGATAAACACTTTTTTTGTGTGTGTGTTAGCACATTGTTGAATTCATTCAAAAGGCTGAGGAACCTGGAGATGACAAACAATGAGAACATGTTTTGTACCATCATTCAGATTTGGTACAGCTAAACACATGCAGTTGATGAGACCTAAACCCTTATTTAAAATGATATTTCATTATCCTGAATATTAAAATAAAGGCAATGTTTCCTTAAGTAAAGACTAGCTTCCTGTGAGGTTTTATTTTTGGAGAACTACTGGTTAGCAACCAAATTCCACTTTTCTTCCATTATCTGTATATGCAAGTATTCCCATTGTCAAGGGTAATAAGAAATTAGTTACTGCATCAGAAGGGCAACAACATTCTATTCTAAGTTAATGTGTGGGCAGAAATAGTGAATGATTTTTAAGGAGATTATTGGTGAATTGTAAAGTTCATCCTTTGAATTTTGTTCACTTTCTATAACTGGGGACTCCTGTTCCATGTAAGTAAATACATTATTTAAGCAGAAGTTCTTTTATTAATTGCTGTGTATTCCTTACAAATTAAAAATAATTAGTCTTGGAGAAGCAGCTTAATAGAGAAAATAAGATCTAGTTGCAGTTTGTTCGAAGGCCTGCTGTTAACTATTTTTCAGTGTACAAAAACGTATGAAATAATCAAACAGCACATGGGTTCCCAAAGTGCTTTTGAAAGCCATGAAGTGGACAGCCCAGTGACTGGGCAGAGCAAGGCAGCCGCTTTTCTGGACGCCCCGGCATTTCTGTTCAGCTGTGGACGGAGCTTCATCCTTACACAAAAGTGTGACTGACTTGACAGCAAGTGAATGAGGAGTGCCTATAAAATCTTCTCCCTAATTCTCCCACTTAAATTTTCTACTGATGAGCAATTTCTCTATGTGAATAACCAAGTTGTTTATTTCAGTGGTGAGCAGGAAACTGAGGTGGGTTGAATCACATGAACACTCAAAGAGCAGCTAATTCACTGGTGCTGTGCGAAGGTGGCAGACAAGCACAGCCAAGCTAGGATTAGCACCTGAAGCAGCAAGATGTTTGGCTGATGAGCGATGGGGACAGGAGAGAAATCTGATAGTCAGCTTCCCTCGTTTTACTGCAAATTAAAAATGAGCAGTCAGTCCATCTGCAGTAGATGACCAGCTGCAGAGTCCAGAACTGCCACTCACCTACTGCTTAACTTTGTTTTTAATCTCTCTGCAAGTAAACTAGAAAAAGGGATCTAGGGAGATCACCTTAAACTGACCTGTAGTTAGCTTAAAGCTTACGAAAACAGCTGGTGATAACTGTGCTATGTTTTGAAATGCACACAACTAAATGCAGCTGGTCTTATCTATGCACAGCAAATAATAAAAATCATGGAAGATTCTTAAGGACAGCAAAATAGAGCTACTGTGAGTCAACAGCAGGCAAGCATAAGGCAACTTGCTAGTGCATACATTCAGGAATAGCTTGTGGTGTGACATTACCGAATTAGAGTTTGCTTCCGAGCTCTTCTACAATTTCTCACGTGGAGTGAGTTGCGTAGTCTCTCTGCATTGATCCCTTATCTAAAGAAAGAGCATCTCCATCTTCTGCTCACATATTGAGGTTACAGCAGCTAGCACAGCACCTCCTCACCAATCTGGAGACCTGTGCTTGAGATTGCTCCTGTACCACAGCTATTAAGTAGTATCTCGTGTTAAAACTTAGAGAAAGTTTTTAAGTCTATTTTTATTCTTCAATGGCTGATGAAGAATCCTATGTTCCACATGGTGCTGCATGTGTTGTCCTGACTGGTGAGGAATGGCCTTCAGTGCCTGGGAGCTGCAGAGGGACTGAGAGCATTACAGCCCTTGCAGGATCAGGCCGCATGTTTTGTTTTGTTTTTTTCTTTTCCCCACCTTTTTCACCCTCTTGCTACTGGTTTTAATTTTTCATGGCTTGGTAAAAACAGGAGAAGTCTAAGGCTATATTGAGGATAACAAGGCCCATTGTTAACAAGGTTGAAGCCTAAGTCATTGCCCAGCAGAGCATTTGTGTGCATGGCCTTGCAGCAAGGTAGAACTGCCACTTTTGCACCTCATACTTGCTGTTGTAGGACTGGGCTGGGCTACGTTTTTTCCCCTTTCTCCTTATAGCATACACATGGCTGTTTTCTGAGTCGTCCCATGGCCTGTTCTCAGTGCTGTTCAGCTAACTTCTCTGGCTGGAATTTGTGTGCTCAGAACAGAAATTGCAGCTGCTTGAATCTTGGAGTTCTTAATGGCTTGGGTCTATCAGCTTTCAGAATAGACTGGAAGTGGAAAATAGTAGAAACACAGATATAATGAGAGTCTGAGAGATGAAAGTGACCGGTTATGCCACGTCACCTGGTGGGCACGGTATCCTCTGCTATTTCCCTCAGTTGAGGCTAGGGGAAAGTGACATTGTCTTTTGTCATTCTCAGGACACTTCCCATAAGCTCAGCATCAAGGCCAACCTTTTAAACCACAAACACTTTGATCCACTATTCAATTGTATTGTTTAAAAAAACCCAAACACAGACATGCACAAAAACCTGAGTACGTTTCACTTACAGTAACTTCACTTTTAGTTAAGGAAACATGACTCACTTCAAAGACTCTTTGAAGAGACTTGTAGTAATTCCTGATCTTCAAAGAACCATTGCTGAAGCTATACCTGGATAAATACTGCTTTGTCGGAAGAGCCATTTGCCATAAACAATTACAGAAGACACCACTGCAGATCTGTTATCTGAAAGAATGCAAAATCACCCTTTGAAGCCACCAGGCAGTTCAACCAGTTCCTCTTGGCTAGAGTTTGCCCCAAAGCCTCACACAGTTACCTTGCAGCAGAAATGGCAGGCCACCCAGTGGACTAGGGGACCCGTGGCTCTATGAATTGCAGGACAGGACTCTGGGTGATCTCTTCCAAAGCTTCCTGGGCCATATGTCGTTGCACTGCTTTTTCTGCAAGCATTGCTACTTAGAGGTACGTCAAACACATAGTCTGCATAAGTGCCATACAAATTATGGTTCCCATCAATATTAGAACATTTGAAGGAGACAGGGGAAAAATATGCAGCAATTCCTGTTATTTAAGGTTGTATGTGCAGAGAGTGCCCAGCCTTTGTCTGATGTCCATTATGAGTCATGGTCATTGTTCTCTGAGTCAGCAGACTGTTGTTTCAAACTTAATTTCTTTGTGTCATTCATCTGTTCCCTGTCACATCCCTTCGGCTGTGAAATCTTATATTGGGCTCTTTTGTCCTTTAGATGATAATTTTTTCTCTGTCAATTAATTTCTTTCAAAGGAGTCCTGCAGATTTTTTTCCCAAGAAATGGGAAGTTATCTTAAATTCTTGTCCATAGGAACGTTCTTACGCGCTCAACATGGTTTGGAAATCCAGTCGGCAGGAATACCGTGCCACTCAATTTGATTTTACGTTCCAACACTATTCTGATCATAGACATTCTGGGACCAGTCCCAGTCTCTCTACCTAGAAAACTGCTTTTATCTAGCATAAGGACTTACTGTTAAGACTCCTGCCCCTGATCTCCAAGAGAGTCCTTTTTTCATCAACCCCCCAAAAAAAACCCTAGGCTGGTAAGTTTAGGAGTTTACCAGATTTAGGAATCACTTGCTTAACACCTCGCCTTTGGCATTCAAGCAATTACATTGCCCTCAGACTACGTTATGGTGGTTTTTTAATTGCCTGTCTTTGCATGAGAGTCCCAAGATGACTCCCTGATTGATCCCTGGTGTCTTGATGATACCCTGACTCCAGTTAATGTTTCAGCCATCTGTACAATATGAGGCCTAAGGTCCCATTTGAGCTGAGGAAGCAAATAGCTTATTAAAGTCTAATTTCTCCAGCTTGTTCTTGCCTTTGGGCATTTTAAATAGGTTAATGCAATTTTTACAATACACTCAGGGAACTTTACTCACAGACTGTTGTCATAAACAACAGGAAAATAGCCCCTAGATTATCTCAAAATGGGAAGTATTCCACATATACTTGCCCTGATACTTAGTCAAGCTCTCCACCTAGAACAACAAGTTTTTCTTTTTTTTTTTTTTTTTTTCCTTAAGATTTTAGTGGATTATTTTAAGGTTTGGTAAGGAAAAGAAATGTCAGATTTATTTAATGCAGTGGATCATTTTTCAGGGAAGTTCCAGTATTCATCAAAATGTGGAGACACCACAGGCACCATATAAATTATGATGGTTTTCTTCTTAATACTTCCTTTTTATTGCCTATATTCTCTAAAGTGAATTTAGTGCTCATGAAAGATGCTGGATATGACAACAGTAGAAAGTGAAGCCCTCTGTTTATCTGCAGAATTGGTACAGAGGAGAATTGGCAGTGCGAGTTTCTCCCCATAACCCCATCTGTGTTCTGCAGCTGTGACCTTGAGGGATCACCTTTAGGAAGGAGAAGATGACTTGGTCTCCTTACTCTTTCTATCCTTGGCCTATATGCTGAAAGTGCAAATAAAGATGTCAATTGATGCAATCCAAGGCCATAGTCTTTATGATCTTCCTAATAGATATTGGGAGACCATCAATTTATTACCTTTACTGTGTGGCTGACTGCTTCCAGTGCAAGCTCTCTGTGGGTATCTGTGTGTGAATACATCTCCTATACATCTAATACATCTTCTATAAGGTGGAAAACACTCAAAAGCACCATTAAAGTGCAATGACTTTTGTTCCCTGTATTGACCTAGACTGGATTTGAACCAGTGATTTAGAAATAATACGCTCTGTATCCCATTACTAATCTCTTCAGCCACAAGTCCAACCCTTCCTTTCCTCCCCCTCCAAAGAGGATGCTAGCACTTTTAAAAGAACTCACATTTTGCTCTTAGAAAGAAAATTCAAGCGTATGCAAAAACACATTGGGTATTTGGCTAACCTACCCCTCATTATCCAGGAGGGAGAGAGTGTAAACACAGGATTGCATTAGACTGTTCAGTGTGTGCATTCAATCTTCAGAAATCTGTTTCAAAGAAAAGAAAGGCATATACCTCATTAGAAGGGAAACAACAGGGTGGAAAAAAAAGCAGGCCATGTCAGTTCCAACGCAAGCCCAGATGCTTAAGTTAGTTACACTTTTCAGTTTAAGGCAATGCAAATCCCTTCTCCATTACTGGGGAAGTGGAAAAAGGCATTAGGCCCTAGAAATGGCAAGAGCCAAGTTCTGTGCTCAGTCAAATAGGAAAAGGTTTAATGTGTGATCTTCTCCTTTTTAGTCCATTGTACATTGCATCAAGGCACCGAACATCTATGCAATTATGTAAATAGGTGGATAGAGTAGCACAGTAGTTTGTAGGCTAAAATTGTTTCCTATTCCTCCTACCCCTTCTTCCTCTTTACACAGAAACAAAGGCACAAAACATTAATAAAATAAATCAGACATTATGTGAAGCTTATCCACAAGAGCAGATTCTAGATACAAATCGAATCCCTGAGCATTAATTTAATCTTCTGCCCAGCACTGTAGAAGTCTTAAGAATCTGAGTTTGTATTGCGAATGAGATGTGAAAAAAGAGTTATAATTTGTATATTGTTTTCATTCTGTAAACATTTGTGAGCTTACATATGTTCCTTGCTTTTTGGAGAAATGTGGTTAAACTTTCAAATACAAATTTTTATTTAAAATATAACCAGGCCCATTCCCATACTTACACAATAATATATTAGCCAGAGGCAGCAGGCAGTTGATGCTACTTTCAATGAATACAACCAGGATTGGGATTTGAAGACAGAGCCTTTTCAGTTTTCCTACTAAGAAAATGATTCACTCATTCTCTCTGCATGGATCAGACTGCTGCTTTCAGCATGGTTGCATCAGAGCTGAATTTTTCCCATTGCGCCACTCTACTTGACAGAGGGGCATTTTAATTTTATTTCAGTTTACTGCATAGGCGACTGGCAGAGGAACAGAAGACACAATGAAAACATGAAAAGACAACATTTTATGGAAATACTGTAAATGCGTAGCAGCATTGTGCCAAAGAAAGTCAAGGAATGCGTTCCTTAGATCATAACTTTGAGTCCTTAAAATAGTCTGAGGTCTGGGACAAGTACAGAAGTAGGTGACCTGGGAGATCACAAAGTTTGCTTTCACTGCCTCTTGACCATCCATTTAACTCTGTATATCTTATTCTAATGTAAATGATTTGATACTGTGGCTAAGCATAATCCGCTTAAAGTAGGATCATAAAACATGGGGCGATCCCTTGGGAAGTCTGCCATGGCACTGCAGAAACCAAGAAAATATAAAACTCAAGTTTGAAACTCCCTCATGTCATTGTTTCATTGTAGGTATAAGTTCTTACCAGCTTCTTGGATACTTGGAACATTTCTTTTTGTTGAGGAAAGTTGAAATGTCACACGGAGTTTGTGGGTTTTCCTCGCAGTTTTTCAGGGCTTGCATGCATTTTTAGTTATCTCCCTTTTAAAGTGATGTGCTTTATGTTGTCTTTTTTAACCACAGAAAGAATTTTTTGCGATTTTTTGCAAGCTTTTTTAATTGTTGAATGCAATTCTGAAAGAAAGTAGGCACTTGTCACTTAAATATGACAAAGTTTTACCCAGCTGTTAGCCAGTAAGCCATAAAAAAGATTCCTGTGAGGTAGGCAGTGCATGTTATCTTTTATACATGCAGACATAGCACTGTTGTACCACCTGAAATTCCATCAGGCTCCAAGCTCTGCAGAAAGTGACAAATGCTAGACAGGTATACGATTTATAATGGATGAGGTATGCAAGCAAGCTCTGGGAGTTGGATTGGATTTGATTACAAACAATAATATGACACAACCCCTGCTGTGGATAGTACACACATTGTGAGAGGCAGTGTAATCAGGCAGCATGAACACCGGACTGCAGGCATGATCCGGAGCCCTAAATCCACCTTTGCAGTACGCCTCCTGTGTGGCTTTGGGAAGCCTTGTCTGATCTAACAGTCCTTCTTCCGGTTCCCTGTTTGTTTAGCATCAGCATGTTAAACGATCATACCTCACTAAGTCACTTCAGTGCAATTTATAGCTCAGTATGATAGCAGACTTCGGAGAGGCTTTTTAAAGGAATTATGTGAGAAGATGAGAAGTTATTTGAATAATTTTGTGCAGTCGCTGACAATGAACTTGGAAACTTTTCCATGAAGTAACTTTTCTCCATCAACAAAATTTTCCCCCAGGGACCACCTTTCACCCCAGCAAGATTAAGTGCACTTCCAGTACAAAAGTGAATGGTAGAGATACTGATATTCCTGCACTGGCCCCAACGTTCAAGTATTAATCAGTACTGAATGCAAAACTTTTCCGTTCCCAGATGGGGAATGAAAAAAATCTCCATATCAAGCCATCATCTGAGAGTGCTGGGAATGTCCAGAGAATTTACAAACTTCATGTTTTCCAAGCCGACTTCAGATGCTCTTTGTTCATCAGAGAAGTCAGGTTGCCTGAGTGATTGCCCCTGCTCACACTGTCAGTGCGCAGAAGTGTGTTGGTGACGGCCATTCAACATTGGTTACATGAGCAGCTCAGCAGGACCTGAGCCTGCAAAATTTTAGGTTAAAAAAAGAAAGCTCTTGAGGCCTTTTCCCACCACCTTTTCCTTCCCTCTGGATTCTGTCCCTTGGTTTATGTATTGGTAGAAGAAAGAATGTGCAAATTAAAATGTCCATTAAACAGAGTTTTGGTCTTGTGGAGAATAGAAGTTTAATGAAGATTTAATTTTTAAGAATTTAATTCAACAGCTGATCAAAGGCATTTCTCGTTAATGAAACTGAGGCCTACACCATTAGGATAACTGTTCTGGCAAGTAAATCCCAACACGTGCAACAATATAATCTTTCTTTCTTAAGCAGATTCATACATTTAGTAAAACTGCATTTCAGTAACTGGAATTTTGTCCAGTAGTAAATAAACAGATCAATACTCTTTCTGTATATCCATATCTGTGCTTTAGATTCTGGCACTTTGCAGGGCTTTTTATACCACTGTTTGGCAACATTTCAATGAAAGCATCCTGAAAGAAAATCGAATGCTCTGTGGTGAACACTAATACTAATAATTATTAAATATTAGTCTTCTGATTGCTCTACATGCAAACACACAAAATAATAAAATTTTTGCAAGGTAATGTAGCCACCTTTTCATTTGTTTTACTTTGTCAAGAAGATTAATTTATTTTTCACTTTCTTTACTATTCTCCTCATGTCTTGTATATTACTATTTTAAGAAGTCCAGGGAGTGATGCTTTTATCTTCAATATTATATCAACAGATATTTTTTGTATACCATAAGTTCAATCAAAGATCATTGACAAAAATAAGCGCTGACCTGTTTTTGCACTTTTATGGTATCAGAATCGCAGTGATCCCTCCATCCTATGTTACTTCATGTTATCTCAGATTGATACTCCCAGCATTCTTTTAATTATTGGCCATCTTTCTCAACTGGTAGCTGAAAGGCGTACCTCAAAGAGCCAAACATGGTCTGTACTCCAAAAATATTTCAGTAGATGGCTTCTCCTCCACCCTGAATGCTTTTACCTGTCCCCTACTACATGAGCCTGTGCCCTACATACAAGGTATGCCATTCTGACAAATCCTTTTTTCCAAGGCATGGCCTTTAAGAGTGCCCTGGGGGAGCAGAAGGGTTTGGGAACCCCTGCAGTACAAAAACCTCCACTTCATCTAGTTTGCTATAGAGAAGGTTTTATCTCGTCCTGTTCATTTGTGCATATAGGATATAAAATGACCTCTTCATTCCCCTCTACGAGTTGTGTGGAGTACAAGTTACGCTTCTGTGGGACATCATTGCATTCATTTCTTGGTGCTGGTTATCAATGGTTTGTTCAGACTGCTAAGCTATCACAGGTGAGAAAATGGCCTGCACGAGATAACGAGCTGATCCAGATTAATTTTTTCCTCATGGGAATGAGAAGGGTCTTTCCACCTCTGTGTACATACCTACAGACAGAATTGGTGAATAGTATTTCATGCTATGGTTAATATTTGTCTATGCAGTTCCTTTCCTGTATATATGCCTTCTCCATTTTTTGTTCTTAGATGCCTCAGATTGTATTTCCACTTACTGCCTTCTTGGTTTTGGGGCATTTATGTACAAGTTCTGATCATGGAACTGATGGGAGTGTACCCTTACTTCTCCAGGCTGATTTATTTTGCATGAGATACCATGCATGTTTTTAATTTGATAGTCACTCTGGTTTATGTTGAAACACAACACTTCCACCAGTAACTTTCCTGATGGAATATGTTCGTGTTACCAGTCCTCCTTTTCTCCGTTATTCAGTTTCTTTGTTGACGTCATGTACACATGACTGTAATTCTTGCAAAGGCATATTTGTAGTTTGATTCCCGCCTCTGTTGAAAGAAAATTTAGAGCAGCTATGAGTATAGGAATGGATGACCAACAGCTGTTCCTACCAAGCCTTTTACTTTTCATTCATACAGTCTTTTCTGGCTTACCCATTCTGCCTCATCCTTCTCCGTTTTCTTTTTTTCTTTTCCTTATTCCAGTACATGGGTCATTGATTTCATAAGACATACCAAGACCTCAGGTTCATCCCCAGGGCATAGACATCTGGAAAGCTGAAATAGGGATGTCGGCATGAAAAGAAAGTGGAGATGACTTGGCTTTATCTGCCAGTCCACAAATAACTTGGTGAACAGAGTTTCTGGCCATGAAATCTGAATGCCATTTTAGAAATAACAAATTTGATTCATTCCCAGTTTACTTTGGCTTTTGCTGATGGAAATCAGAATACAGAGTGGTGTTGGCAAAGCAGTGTACAAGAGTGCAAAATACTGCAATGACCTTGTAAGCTGTTCCTCTTGGGATCTTGCAGCCATCTAATGCAACCCCTAAGATGTTGATTAAAGTGGGTAAGGCTGGAGATCCAGGTGACTTACTCAGAGCATAACCCCAGAAAGCCTGTGATGTTCTGGCTGCCGCTTGAAGCTGTTCTTCCTTAGTGACGTCCCTGTGGTCACTTCTTGCCTTTCTGAATTTAATGAATGCCTTAGTTAATTTGAAAGTGTCTCTGGGAGATAAAGTTTGCTCCTCTGCGCAGCAGGTTGATATGAGCACCAGTTGCCAAGCCTCACATTTGGAGCATGTGCTAGCAAAACACAACAGACCTTTACTACCAGGAGTAAGTGAGCAGTGCAAGTTCACAGAATACCTAACGTATTTCACAAGGGGAATTTTATAGCTTTTAGATGTGAATTGTAAGGAGCAGTTCTAATTTCAGAGACAAACAGATTTTCTTGGGTATTTTTGCTACCTATGCATTGAACAAGAAATTTCACCACTGAATGTTTTATTTCCTGACCCTTGCTGTATAGAGACATGACAAAGCTCTTTTCAGAGCATCCTTTGTTTTACAACTATGGTTTTCTCCTCCGTTATATAACAGCACCAGTTCATGTTATGCGTTCTTGCTATGCCGTGTACAGTGGTATCCTGTTCACCTCTTCTCTAGGCAGGCAAAATTCTGGTAAGTGTGTCTGAGCAAAGACTGCTGGTCAGCTCTGACACCCGTCCTGTGGGCAGAGCTGTAGCCCTTCCAAAGGTTTGCTTTCATTGCCTCCAGTGAAGTCTGATTCTTACCACAGAACTGCACTGGCAGAACCACAGGGTATTATTGATGGGAACATGTTTCCTGGCACAACCTGAAGTCTGAGGCCAGCTGACCTCAGTGCGCAGTGTGCCCCACAATGTAACAGAACCAGAATTTAATCCAGAATATCTTTAACACGGTAGATATTACTGAAACCTACATAACTCCATTCCTTCCCTCTCTTCAATTCACAGCTACCTCATCCCTGAACTCCCAGCTTCAACAGCTTCAGCATCTTCAGCAGCTCCAGCATCAACAGCAGCAGCAGCAGCAGCAAGGCCAGCAGGCACAGACTCCACAGCCACCCCAGCAGACCCAGCAGCCACAGCCACAGCCGTTAGCACCACCGCAGCAGAACCAAACACAGTCTCAGAGCCAGAGCCAACCACCTCCGGCCCCACAGTCCTCCAGCTCCCCTCAGAAACCCAGCCAGTCACCAGGGCATGGCCTTCCGTCTCCTCTTACTTCACCAAATCCGTTGCAGGTAGGATGCTACATACAAATCTCTAATGGTCTAATAACAGAAAGTGCATACTCTCCTACTGCAAGGGGAAATCAAGTGAAGGTTACACCTTCTAACCATGCAGGCTGAGAAATTCCACCTTGTATTAATTTATTAATCCTTACAGACCTGTAGCTTAGTACAATTAAAAGGCCTGATAAGCCGGAAAAGCATAACTAATGACGGTCCTGGTCCTTTCTGAAGAGCAAACATCTTCTGCTCTTAAAGTCCATATTGTAAAACCCATAGAAAACTAGCTAATTTTTTCTATGGATTTAGCATGTGACCTTTGCAAATTGCTTTGTGTCCAGCAGTCACCCTTTATGGTAACTTATGAGGACAGCAAAGTTAGCTGTTCATTAGCTGATGATCCTGAGTGTCCCTAAAAGGAAAAGAGCTTCTGCTGGTGAATGTGTGCAAGGGATGGATGGGCTATCCTTCCTCTTGAAATCACAGTCCTAATGTTTATCCTGCTAAGAATCAAATACGTCTGTTAAGAGCCTCAGTATAGACTCCAAAGCTAAGAATGCCGGTTAACACCTTTCCTAGATGCCCACTCAAATTACACAGATGTTTTTTAATAGACCAACAGCTCTATGGCACCCACACTGATCAGCTGGGCTCTGCCCGTCTTGGAATTCCCAGGCAAAAACAGGAGAGCTCTGATTCAGTGGTCCTAATTTCTTATATTCAGGTGTTCTCACATTACATGTGTCATGCTATATTCATGTCCCGCAAGAACAGCTTTGTTACCCACAAGTAGGATTCTGAATAAACATCAGGGTAGCCTGTGAAGTGAGCAGAGTCTCTTTCACTGGGCAGTGGAATGGCACGTAGAAACCAGCAAAATCTCTGTTCACTTTATTCTCTAAATTTCGAGACCCCTCTTTAAAGGTTTTATCCACACTGATGGATTTGGCTCCATTTCCTGCAGAGTTAAACTGCATTAGCTTAATAATTAAAAAATCCTTTTTCAAACAATTAAGGGAATTGGTTTAAAAGAAACTGTGTTTACCATGTGGGCAGTTAGACCTGCATTAATCTGAGCTTCAAGGAAAGTACATCAAATCTGATTTTTTAATGGTTTAGGTAATAGACTTAAACATCCACAAGAGATGTGTCCTTGCTTCCTGAGCTTTTTCTTGTAGTAGAGCCTAATGTTTCTAGAGCTTCTTCTGTGTATTGTCTTAAGGGCTACTTAGGCACCACTTAATACCTGGTCTATCATGCTAGTGAGTGCTTTGGGACTCCTTAGTATGCAGATTATTGACATACAGAGACAGGAATATTTCCAGAGGAGCTTCTGTTACGTTTTGTTGTCTTGGTGCAGCTGTAATGTATGCACACTAACTGTATACAATGTATGTTGCTAAAACTGCCTGCTAGATATTTTGCTTCAAAAGGTACTTAGTTTTCCAAACAAAGCAAATGCATACATAAATTAGAATTGGGGTAGGGAGGAAGTGGGATTATCTCAGTGAACAAACCTCAGGAGGGTTGTACTAACACTGAATCTGAAGTCTTAGCTCTAATATAGCCTCTGGTCCCAATCTAAATCTCAACTGAATCTGAGTTCTTCCAGTTTCACCTGTCAAGCACTTCCTACTGTTAGCTCTCCAGGGTTACATCTCACTTGCAGAAGTACTATAAAAATAAGTAGAACAAATAATTCCTTGCATGTGAGAGGCCCATGTCAATGTTTGCATGGAGATACCTTGGCACATTGTTCTCTTTAGCATGCTTATCCTCACAACTACCCTTCTGAGGACAGTCTGGATGTGGCAGACTCAGCAGAAGTGGAAGGAGGGAACCAAATACTCTGAGGTGATTTTAGTTCAAATGCTGTCCCTTAAGCCTTTTAGGAACTGGAATTAGAGTTAATGAAAGACACCAGCGTGAGATGTCTGGTATTCCCCCTGGGCTGAGCTAAGCCAGTACCACAAAGCCAGCTGCATGACTGGGACACTTGCAGAACAACAGTCAAGGAATTAGAAGTCATTAGCTGTCAGCTCTGGCTCAGCATTAAAGAGTTGCTAATAAATTGGGGGATAAATATTTTTAATGTTCTTTCCTCTCTGTTCCTCGCCATTTAAATAGCATGAAAAACCAAAGTTTGTTCACAGACACAAATATGCCATGTGCTGACATCCGGAAGAGAAGCCAGAATTCAGCACGGTACTTAAGGCCTCACCTTAGCAGTGTGAGTAGGGCCATTAGTTTGGCCTTCTAGCCATTTCTACAGCAAGTGTAATACTTCTCAAGCTTCCCTAAGAAATACTTAAGAACTTGAAAAATGCTCTGTCATAATGCTGAGAATGGTGAGACTCTTTAATATGCAAACAAGTGACACTCAGAAATATTTCCAGAGGAACTGCTGTTGCACTTTATATATAGTTGAAAGATGTGTTCAGGTGCTTTTCTAAAGCAGAGCAGTGGTAAGATCTCCTCCATGAAATTTGTCTTCCCATTCTAAATCCTGCAGAGAAAAACTGTTTTACCCCTGTACATCTGGCTTGAGGACTGGATCTGAAATTGTTTTCTTTTGCACAAACATAAAAAAAAGAGGGAGCACAAATTTGGCAGCAGCTCATATATCCAGTTCATAATAGCTGCTTAGAATGTGGTGTTTTTTAATGTTTAATACTTTATCTTAAAAATCGACCTAGAACAAAATTCAGAGATATTATGGCCTCTAAGGTAATGTTCTTTATGAACTAGAATGAAATGGGTTTTGTTTGAAGAATATTAAGGGAATAAAGATCAACTAAGTTAAAGTTTGACAGCTTAAATTTCATTTCTGAATTCTTGATTTTTTCATGTGGGCTTTATCCTCTTACATTATTCAGGATCTGTCTGAAAGATATTAGTTTAGAACAATGCAACCTCAAAAAATTGTCATGGAAAGTCAGTAATTCAGGAGGATGATTGTGTTTGTTTCAAAAAACTCTGAAGGATAACAGCAATTACATCTCAAAATGTACAGATGCTGTCATGTCCTTCAGAAGGGAAATTAAATGAAAGTGACTTGCTTAGGTATACCTGGGTGAGGTACTTTTGCTAGCTGATCAGAAATTAATAATACCAGCGCAGCGTACACTAGCTAAAAGTCTCAGAATGATTCTTGTCAGATTATTCTGTAATACTCTGCTCTAATTTTATCACTATTCTTTAGTCAGTTCAGTGGGCTGGATTGTGGTTAGAAAACTATCATTTTTAGGAAGTCTTTTAATGATTGTGTAGAAAGATGAAAAACCTCACTTCAGGTTCCAGGGCCTGGATTGTGTGCTGGTATTAGTGATGATGTTCCAGGTTTACACTGGTAAAAGCAAAACTCTGCAGAAACGGGGTCATCACTGGTTTGCAGAAGACAACAAACCAGAGGAGAATTTTCCAAAGCAGAGCTGTATTTCAGGAGGTGGTGGGTCAGGTAGATGATGGAAGGCTTTCATCCCTTCATTTTAAAATGGCGAAATTCCTCATGTAGATAATCATAGTCTGATTTTTACTTGCATTGTGTCAATTGGTTGAGACAAAAGATCTCAGAGGTGAAAGACAACCTAGCTCATGTTGTAAATTCGGGACTTTTCGAAATTTGAAACCCTCACTTCTGGGAAAATACACTTCTCCAAATATGCTTCTCCTGTGAATGTTTAATGTTATTACATGGCAAACTATATGCGTTCTTGAATGGTCAGAATGTTGCAACTTCAAAGCATAGTTAGCACCTCTTACAGAGTTTCCATTCAATTAAATTTCTGGAGCCATAAGATCTTGATTATATGCTGTATAAAATCAGATGGACCGAGTACTAAGTAGCCAATTATTCTGCTTGACTACCAGAATAAGGCTCTGTATCAGCAAGATATACGTAACTGGCTCCAAATGGGGGTTAGCTTCTGGTGCTGATACTCACTGTACGTTTTAGCGATATGAATAAGATGAACAGCCACAGCCAGATCTACAAAGGGAGAGCTGCACTATAGGAATAGAAGAATTCCCAATGATTTCTACTGCTCTGTTGGTGTGTGAATAGGAACAGACAAACAGGAAATCCCCCAGGGATTGCCCCACTAGAAAATTATTCTGACCGTTTTCAGAACTCTTTCCTAAAGCACCTTTTTGTCATAGAAGCCTACCTACAATAACTGAAGCTGATGGAAGATGATGAGTGAGAAAAAAAATAATAATAAAAGGAGGGAAGAAGGGAAGTGAGGAGATGGCAACAGCAGAAAAATCTTCCAAGTAATAGCAAACTCTAGGATAGCAAAACCAGAACCTCCTTCAGATTAAATTTTCATACTAATCTTAAATAATGTATTTGGAACCTCAACACTTTTATAACAAAGGAGAAAAGAAAAGCAGAAAGGCTGAAACACTCAGCTGTAAATGAGGGAGAATGTATACACAGATGCCCGAGGCTCCAACAGTCACAAAAACCAAACTGCCCCTTCCTTCCCCCCCACCCAACCTCATTGCCTGGTTAGCTACTCATTAAGGAAAAACCTACTTTAAAGAAATCTCAGTGTTTAGTGACACTTTGATTAATTTACATATATTTATGATACAGAAGAAACAACCAAGTCTGTTGGTTTGAGGAGGGCAGCTGGGATAAGTTTGCAAGGACTATAGTCATGGGCAGTCTTTATGTCTGTGTTCAAATCCCAGACTTACTGCTTTTTTTCTCATGCTTACTGAATCCCAAGATGAAGAGAACTTGATCAAGATTATGATACCAGTAATCCCACTGATGGTTTCTTTTTGGTTTGGGGTTTTTTTTGGTTGGTTGGTTGTTTTTTGCTAAAATTATCTAGCCTTCTTCCTGTATATGAGACAGTGCAGTGTACGACTGTCTGAATCTGTTCCCAAGTTACTTGGTAATCAGTTTGACAGAGAAATATTTTATAAATGGTGAGCAAATACAGTGCTTTGAATCCATTTTCCAAAATTTCCTAATATTTGCTATCAATAGGGAATGAAGTATTGCACATCGCAAGGCAACAGGTGATATAGACACATACAGTGGACATTTGTTCAAGAAGGTTCATGCCCATCACCTGCTTGGAGTAAGCCTGTTGAAGTGCTGATCTTGGGTGGATTTCCAGGAGGTACTGGCAGGACCTAGGTCTCAGCTCTAAACTAATAGCATGGAAACTCCCCTGCAGTCAGCTAAATTGAGTTAAGCTTGGTGAACTGTTGAGAATATTTTGCATTGAGCATATCTGCTCATTTCAAACAGGTCTAGAAAGATTTAAACATCTTGTTCTACTGACAGGTTTGGATTTCTGAGTATTCTTACAATATGTTAATGATTTTTGTGGATTGATAAAAGTCATTTTGTAAGTGGAGGAGGCAAGTATTTGTGTAAAAATTTCCGCTAGCTAGAAAGTCATGATCATACCGATGTACTACACACACAACATGCTTATTACACATTGCCAACACTGTTGTGATTCAGGTCCCCTCCTTTAGTTGCTATGCTCTTCCTTTTGGCACTGCAGTAGCTCTGTGAACCACACAGACAGTATGTTCACAAACGAACCTTGCTTGAGAAGTTGTTGGCTTTGCTTTTCAGTGCATCCAGGACCTCCTTTCTTCTTCTTCTCCTTCTCTCACCTCTTCTGGGCACTTCCATGATCCTGCTGATCCTTTCTGGGTCTGGCACTGGCTAGAGCACTCCAATATGGCAACATGGCAGTTTGTCCTAGCTGGACACTCGAGGGTGTCTGCACCGTGCTGTACCATGCTCCCTGGCCCCTGTGCACAGTGCGGAAACAGGCAAGCTGGTTTCCTGGCGCAGCTAGCTCATTTGAAGGCGGCTACTCTTCGTGTCTGTCTGGAGGTGCACGGGCATCATTTCCACAGAAGGGCTAGTTTCATGTGCATGTGAGACTGCATCCACCCACAGGACTGAGTAGGGTTTCAGATCTTCTCCTCAGCTGTCTTCCTTCTCCCAGAAGCTCACTGGTGTTTTTGGGTCTTTGAGGCATTGGAACTTCACACTGTAAAGCTGTTGAATACTGCATTTAAACAGAGCAAAGAGATGTTTAAGGGTTCTGAAAGAGACTTTATAAGCAAGTCTCTTCATTCCCTGAGGAAACCTTCTCTCAGTTGGAGCACTGGCTGCCTGGTCCATCCAAATATACTCTGCAGGTGTTGCTATTTTCAGAAGCAGAAGGAGTACTGGTGTCTGACTCACATTTAAAGCAAAGGAAATTAATCTTCGAGCAAAACAACTGGCATTATTAGCACCCAAGGGGCAGAAGCTGAGGCTAATATAGGAAACCATTTGCTAGAGAATTCTCTGAAGGAAAGGAAAGTGGAGCTATTTGCCCACCAAGCTCTGGCTTCTTAAATGGGAGCTTTTAATAAACTCCCTAAAGCAACTGAAGTATTTAATAAATGGGGAAATAAATAAATAAAATCCTCCCCGGACAAATTTGGGAAAGGATCCATATCCCATAAGATCTTCTGTTTCCAAAGCCTCTCTAGGCAGAGACGAGGACCCATGGGGATCTCAGGGACAGAAAATTGACACAGCCCCTCAGATACTCCTAAATCCAGTGGATCTGTTTTGCTAGCATTCATTTGTCTTAATTTCTCTTTTCACTCAGATTTCCAAAAATTATCAGGGAAGTAGAGAGTATCCCAAAGAATTTATTTTCCCCTGTTTCTCATACCCCTCACCTCTTTGTAATAAGGGGGGGGCGGGGAGAATTGCAAGTCACCACAGGTTTCTAGTTCTGTGAGAAAAAAAATTCTTCTACTTGGAAGCAAGTGGACAAAATGAACACAGAGAACCTTGTGGGCTTGTTGAATCTGATTGAGGAGCAATATTCTGGAAGTGGTATAGCCCTGATGGTATATCATTCAAGGCTCCTTGTACAAATAAGCACCTAAAAGAGGTTGCTCAGGTTCTGGTACTGCCTTAAAAAAAAAAAAAGCCACTCCAGACTGTGTTTTAAAGTTTAAAATTAAGCCTCTTTCAGCAGTATTGCTGAGCTCTCTCAGAGTGTCCACTTGTGGATTCTGTTGGTGGTTTTAGCAGATGCAGTTTAGGGCAGGTGTTTAAAAAAAATAATAATACTTTCTCTTTTTTATTGCTAGCCAGAATGTTTTGAGAGAGTGACTAAGCACAGGCCTGGAGATTATGAAATTTGCTTAAGTGTTAATGGGTTGATTGCTGAGTTACAGCCTGCCGTCTTTACTGGAAATTGATTGACTGGTGCTGCAGGTCTTCACACTTGACGCTCGGATTTGACTCGAAAATTCTGCCAAGTCTTTTACTCTGAAATTTATCTTAATTAGATCTGAAAGACCTGCCACAGCAGAATAGTCACACCGATTAAAATGAAAAACAGGAGAAATTACTGATCAAATTAATCATAATGTCGGGTTACAGCTGTAGGTCTGATGTAATTTGCCACTCCAGTGAGTTACATCGGCCCAGGCAGAGGAAAGAGAGCTGGTTTTACGCTGATCCGTAACACCAGGCAGCTTCGGGCAGCCCATCAGGACATTTATTCCATTCATTCTCCTGGCTTATTCTGACCTTAGTGCTGCAACTAGAAACAAATTAGGCAAAAGGAAAAAAAAATATCCTTTTATCCAAGGGGTCGCACTGGAAACATGAGCTTTCCAAATCCTTCTTGTTTCATTTTTCCCCTTTCTCTACCAACCTTCTGCTCTTGTTTGAAGTAACCAACAATTAATTATGTGGAAATTGGAAAATTAAAAGGGTCAGAGGTTACCACCTCAGGCACGAGTCAGAAAATGTGTATTTCTAAGAGCTCCTAGTGGGTTGGGGTATGAGGAAATTACAATTATTTAAGCAAATGGGTATATAGCAGCACATGAGAGGAGAAGGCATGCCCTAGTAGGTAGGAAATCAACAGTCAGATTTGATATCTTACAGATGTGATGATCCTAAAATTTATTTTTAAATTACATGTTTCTAAGATACTACATGCTACTGTAAACTCTTTTTTAAAATAAAAGGTACAAATCACTGGTTGAATCTGTGTTAGAAAGAGATAGGTTGTGGGTCTTAAGGGGCCCCACCATGATGTTTTCACCTGGAAGAGAAGCCTTCTACAACTTTCGTAGTGTTTGTTCCACCAGCAATGCTTGAAAGATTTTTAGGACAACCTGCCTTGTAGCACTACTGCATTTTTTGCTGCTGTTCCAGTACAAAGTCAAGAAATGAAGGTATTTGCCACCAGCTGAGAAAGGAAATGAAGTAAAGGAAAGTGAACAAGAAACTAGATGAGCGCTGTCAGTCTCAGAAATCATCTTACCTTTGAAACACACCCAACTTTTTATTTTGATACTGTAGTAGCTTAAACTGATCAGAAATTTTCTGAGTGATTTTTCTTTTCCAACAATCACATAATTCCACAAAGTTGGTTTCTCCCCTGCCCAAAATTTCATTTTAATTTTCTATTTTAGGCCTGAGAAGTAGAAAGAACTGAGGATAGCTTTTGTTTAAAATCAGCTTAAGTTGTGTATATAAATAATTTATTATATTGAATTGCCAAAAAACCCCCCAGTGATTTAACAAAAGAAATTGAAAACTTTTTAATTCATGGTGGTGATTTGAAATCTACTGGAATACTTCATCATTTTCAAATCTAAGCTTTGTTTGATACAACATTTCAGTACATCATCTTCTATCTGCATTTGTGTCAGAAATTATGATTTAAATCAGGAGAATTTCCTGCATGACAGGAATTTTACTTACTTCTGATAGAATAGACATGATCAAATAATATCCTGTGAGGATTCCAGGTGGAGAACCAAGCTAGGTTATGTTTGTGAAAGAGATTGGAATGCATAGCTGAGTTTCCAGAAGAGAAAAACCAATGTATGAAAATAGCACATCATATATTGCTAGGATTATCTTTTTACTAAAGGAATGATGATGGTGCATTTTGGTTCTTAAAGGAACTAAGATTCTTTAAAGCAGCAATCACTGCTGCAGTGTCTTTGTATACCTGTTAAGAAATACTTACATGCTTCTAAAAAGTGTCCTGGGAGGATCCTAGACACCTAGCGAAAGTACAGATGCTGTAAAGAAAAGTCTAAAATGTGGGCCCAGTCACAGTATAGAGCAATAGTCTGTAGTAGTGATGGCCAATAAATTGCTATCAGAAGATGATTATGAATGAATGTGATAACAAGTGATACAAAAATTGTTAGTTGCCAATGCTCTTACGATTTTCACCATAGTAACCTTACAATCCTATTTACAACCTGCTGGACAGCCAAACTCAGCTGGAGTGCTGTCTCTTCTTGCTCTACTCCCAGTTTGGGCAGTGCTAACCTTGTGGACTGGTGGCTTCAGCTGGATCAGGACCAGAGGTGGCAGAGGGCTGCCGTTCACTTGACCTTTCTCCAGGGCATGGGGGACACCTTGCAGAGTGCCAAGCAGAGCTGCCAGTGTGGGTGCTCCATGGGCTCGTGGGGCAGGGGGCAGATGAGGACTAGAGCTGTACTGGAATCAAGGTCTAGGATTCATCTGAGGGTGCAGCTTCCATCAGTGTAAAATTCCTCAGGGACAGGGCCTGATTTTAGAGAGGAAAAGGAGAATGCTGGGAGGAGGCGGAGAAGGGAGAAAAACAACGTCTTTGTTATTCACAGTGCCTTTATTCCTACTGACCTTTTCCACTGGGAGAGAGACACAGAAAACCGTAAGGATTGGCATTGTGAAAGGCTGAAATTGTATCACTGATCACCACTCTGGAATAAGATGCCATGTGCATTTATTTACATCCTAGCTCTGTCTTAAACTTTTCAGTTTATAACAAGACCTAACGCTATCCTAGGGAAGTTGGCAGGAGGTTTCTCATAGCTCTCAAATGAGACAGGAGCAAGCTCAATATGCCATTAGGAAGGTTTCCCCCTCTTCTCTCTCCCCAACTTTATAGAATTACAGCTTCCTATTTTTTTAACTGCCTTCTGACTATGAAACATGTTCCCCATGCAGTCAGAATGTGTCTGACAGAATTTTCAGTTCATGTAAAACAAATACAAAAATAAACAAAACTTGAGAAAACCAAGCCATTCTAAAAATCCTTGATGTTTTCCCCATAGACATTCAAAGAGTATGTCTAGGGGGAAATCACTGGTACTTCAAATGTACAAGCAGGTATAGAGATAACATATGTCAGTCCTGTAGACCCAAACTTGGCAGTCCATGCTCTCATGAGTGAAAACTGCAGGGAAAGGAGGGGAGGGAGTTCTTTTACCGCCACATACAATCTGCATATTTAGTTCTAATCTCATTATCAAGTTATGCCTTTGCTTACTGAATTCACTTTTGAAAATGAATTTGCATCAGGAAGCAAAGTGCTCTAGTAAATGGGTTGTTGGAGTCAGGAGCACCAGACTGCAGTCCCAGCTCTGTCACTGTCTGGCATGTCACTTCGCCTTTCTGTTCTTTTGTTGATTCTCCCACCATTGTTTGATCTCTTTAGACTTTAAACTTTCACAGTTTTTTGGTGTAATGCAATGAGGCCTTGATCTTGCATGGGGCTTCTAGGTACTGCTGCAACATTAATACTCTGAAGGCAAGAAATATTCAAAAAAGGAATCGCATAGCTCCAGTCACTCGCTTGCTGAATTCAGTGTAGTATTGCTGTTGACTTCAGAG
Source organism: Aramus guarauna (assembly GCA_013400195.1). Taxonomy (NCBI): domain Eukaryota; kingdom Metazoa; phylum Chordata; class Aves; order Gruiformes; family Aramidae; genus Aramus; species Aramus guarauna. Next base: position 235,090 of record VXBL01010256.1, read on the forward strand.
GACACAGAATTGGTATCCATTTTGTTTTCAAGTATACTGAGTATTTTGAAGTTTCTGTCAGCTGCTCAGTGTGCTGTCAAATGCACTAATGAAAGGTTTTCCTAAAGTTAATTTTCCTACTCGTAATACAATAACCAAATTTGCTTTAACACTTGAAAAAATCCATCCATACTAAAGAGAATCAGTTGCTTAATCCTAAAATTAAAGGTTATTGCATGCAAGAGAAAATAATTACATGCTCAAAGTATGGAAAAAAGAAAACTTTTTTAATATGTAGGTATTTGTATAATTAAAGACTAATCAAGCATGAAGGCTGCTGACTAAACCAGAAAATGAGATTGTTGGCAAGCAATATTGTAATGTAAATGCCATTTTTGTTTAAGTACTAAAGAGCTGGAGGAATGATATCCTGAACAGATTAAAAGCAAACAGCATTGATAATAAATATTTATCAGATTTCAAATGCAACACACACAGATTTTTATATTTTACATGCAAAATATATTGGCATTGAAATATTCAGTCACTTTTCAAAGGTTTGTTCGTATCTTCACTTTCAAATGTTGAAAAGCAAACACTCACTAGTAAGAGAAACAGCTTTAGAACTCAGTCTTAACCTGTAGCAACGTCAGTAATCTGTAGGCAATGGAAAACAGCCGAGACTTGCTAACATACTTAACTACAAATGTGTAAGATCAACTCCTGGGGCTGGAGAGTCAGAATTAATGGTGTTCACGTGTGTTTTCTTTTTTCCAAAATGTTTACATTAATTTTTCAAAAAGAGAGGGAAGCTTCTCAAACTTAAATCTGTGCCATGAAACAAATGCGTAGTAAAGTATTTATGGAGAGTTTATGTGTGTAGAAGAATTATCCCAGTGTAACCACCATTTGTTTGTAAAGGACGGATTTAGTTAAAGATTTGCATCTTCTTGGGGCAGTACTTTTCAATTTATGTAGAAGTGTCGTGCTGGTTAAGTAGGCTCATCGTGTACCTTTGTGTTATGTTATTGTAGCCTAAATCTTGTTCAGAAGTGGATATGAAGATACTTGGCTACATCAGGATTTGAGTAGAATGAGGAAATGCTGGAAATGAAGTACCAAATGTGTTCCCATTCCCATCCATTTTCTTTCCATTACGCTGTTCCCAGAGTTGCCACTACTCAGCATGCTGAGGTCCAGCAGAAACCATCTCTTAATCAAGCCTGGTCATGCAATAGTTGAAGTTAATTTAAAACATCCTTTGACATCCGTGAAAAGAGGCTTAAAGCCAGCGGTTTATGATAGTAAGGCAATGAAGACCTTTGCTTTAGTATGTGCACTGTGGGCCGTTGCATCCTTTGTGTTGACGCGTACCTCCTGTTGTTTCCTCATACATATACTTTTCAGAATAATTTTCGTCTCACTTGATTATGACTGAGAGATACAATAGCATGTTACTGACAGAGTTATCGAGGGAAAGTGACAATAGGGATTTTTGAATGTAAGGCTGCCTACAGCATTATCAAATTTTTCCTAGCCTAGAGTAATTATATTCTATTAGCCTTTGGACAAAGGGAGTGTAGACAAGTTTAAATTAAATAATACTGTGCAAAAGTCTAATGCTAGTCTCTTGAATAAGCGTTGATCTAATTTTCAGAAGGGTTGAGTCACTCCCAGTGATGTGAACTGTAGAAATTATTACTTAGGCCTCAAAGGAGTGAAAATAGGGATTTCAACCCCTGGATTTCTTAGAAAAATCTTGCTTGTGTCTTTAGGTTATATCACAGGAAACTGACAATTTGCAAATGCCAAAATTTAGACCAAGCGAGCCAGGTTCATAGAATATCCTGTGTTTATCCAAGTTACTAAGCTCTTAAATGTATAACTTCACAGATAGGCATATTGATATGTCATCATTCAGAAACTTTATAATAAGCACTTTATAAGTCCTCTAAGCAATTCATATTTATACTAGTCTAATGATACTAAGGATTACATTGGTAAAAACAAACTAAGGAAAATAGTAGGAAAAGTACAAAGCCTTGTGTATAGACCGTCAGTCAGTGGTCCAGCAAGAAAGAAACCAGAAGAGGCAGTAAAAGCACATTTAGATCAAAGCTGTGCGACTGATGGTCTGTGAGCCAGGTCTGACTCATAGGAAGTTTCTATCCAGACCGTAGTGAGCAAATAAAAGAAAAATAAAAGGCTTTTGAAGGCAACCGCACATGTGCTCTGCCCTGGGATGTGCTGTTGCTTGTGAGTCCAGAGAGCAGCCCAATTATCTAAGAGAGGTGGGCAGGTGGTAAGTCTGCCTTTTGATATTTGTTTGTTCGTTTGTTTTTCACACATACCTGAGTGAAGCATAATAATAAGTTTTAGGTTGCATGTTAGCGAAAGACCTTCATTCTTTTCTTTTAAAGAAATTGCTGTGCCTCCCAAAGATTACTGATCCTGTCAAGCAGGTGATAATTCCTGGGTTTGTTTTCTAACTGTAGTGTGTATAAAGTGTAAGTTACAAGAAGGGTTTACCTATTACTTCTAGAAGGGAGATTACCACAGTTTACTGAGGAAAACATGGTAACATGTAAATTATTTAAAGGCTGAAACAGACACTTTCACAAGTCATTAAACTACCCTATGTCTTGGAACACAAAGCAGACATCCCTGGGATATTTATCTGAGGGGTCTGCAGGTCAAAAGGGGAATGGAGTCAGCAGAAAAAGAAGCAGTCACATACAGAAAGAGCAATTATTCACAAAATAAAAATGAGGATAGCAGTTAGAAGTGTCAGCATATACATCTGAGATGCCTTTGGTAGGGCCATTACTTATGAAAAAAGTCATTACTGCCATTTTGCACTAGATACTGTCTACCTATTTCATGGTAACTATGGCTTGCATAGTGTTCATTTATATGGAAAACCTATAAAGAAACCTCAAACCACCTAGTGAAATGTAGAAATGTCTCCCACCTCTTTGGCTTTATACTCTTTGACAAGCATCAACCTAAACAGGACCTTAAAATGCTCAACACTTGTATACATCATCTCCATTTACCTTCGTGAATCAGTAAGGACATGCAAGCCTCATCTTCCGTGTGTGGTTTTGAGAGTCTTAATGCGATTCTCTAGGTTAAAGATAACCCTTTACTTCAAATCATAAAAAGTAAAATCACAGTCCTGCTTATAGCCTTGCTTGGAAGTCTGAAGGCTAGCCAGATGCTGCTCTATTTTCCAGGACTGTCCAAAAAAAGTTTCTTTATTTTCAGATAAGACTTTTCCCTCATCAGAGCAACGAGATACTTAAGTTTGCAGAATTTTTTCAGGACATGTGGTATTTGGGTTTATAATTTCTTCACAGGAGAAAGTTTTACTACTAGGAACAGGCAAAAATCAGACCTAAGGATATTCCATGATCTCAACAAATGTTGGACTCCAAACCAGAAAAAGAAAACAGAAAAAACAGGGTAGCTGACAAAATTTCACATGGATGAAATAAAACTGTGAAGTCTGATTTCACCCCTTTTACTTTACCATGTGCACATGCACCCCTATACCGTTTGAGAAGCTGGATTCAAAAGGAAGAGTCCAAAACTGAGGAATTTCAGTACTACCAAAACACTTTCTTTGGGAGCTTGTGCAGGGAGAGACTTCTTAAACACAATAAAAATGCCCACCATTTTTCAAAAAGTTTCAATTCTAATGGAAATAATAATAGTGCAATAATTTTTTTCATCAAATCTTTTAAACCCCATTTGTAAAAAAATAACCCTTATCCTGAAAATCACCATGGGCTTCAGAAATACTGCCTGGTGCTTAGAAAAGCTGAATCTGACATTTTTCCAGTAAACTGGAAAGCTGCACACTGTTGAATGTAATCTTCACATTAGGGTGCTGTTTTTAAATTTCCCATGGCATGATTCAGCACACCAAGGCAACAGGAGTAATGGTCTGAGGAGGAAACTCCTCACAAAGCAGAAAGAAGAGATCAGTACACTTCCCAATTCTGACATCTGACAGACCAGTGTTTGTCCTATGAAATAAAATCAGCCATGCCAGTGAAACGGTCCAGCGCTGAGCAAAGGAGCGTTACCTCAAGAACTGAGGTTTGTAATCATCAGGGTGATAACCACCCTCATTTTCCTACAGCTTTTTCCTTTGCACAATGCCTAGCAACAGCTGGACAACTCAAGACTTCTTTTACATTAGTTTTTGTTGAAAACTGTATATTCATTGAAAAGCAAGTCTATTCATGGCATCTGGTGAAATAATCTCATGAAACTGTATCTTAGCCTCAGGTTCAAGCCTTTCACTGCACCTGATATAGACGTGAGGCTTCAACCCGGGTCTCCACATGCTGGGGAGTGCCCTGATTTGGCAGATTAGTGAATGCTTGAGGGCTTTTACTTTTCCATCTTGGAATATAAATAGTTGACTGTTCATCAGGCCAGAAAGATAACTTACCCTCCTACTTGTCCCAAAGCACATGGTAACTTTTACAAAGGAAACAATTCGAAGTAACAGCAGAGGTCGTAAGCCTGTAACGTACTATGTATAAGTATGTATGTCTTTGCTGTTTGAGAATTGTTCGCTGGAAATTTTAATGAACAATTCCTGTAAGTGCTAGACAAGCCCACAAGGAGCTCTGTAAGTATTCCAGATGTAAGCTAGGACTAGTTTGGCTTTGTTCTCTCTGAGGAGAAGATGGGCTGAACATACAGGCTACATGATACTCTGCCAGATGTTTGGATGGGAGAGCTGCCACTTTGGCATAGCATGAGCACTGCTTTTCCTGGGAGGGCTGGCTGGTGTTTGGATTGCATCTGGCCGATTTTCATTTTGCAGTCGTGCAAAATGAAAGGATGTTTCCTAAGCTAATTTAAGGGGGAAATTTTTAAAAGATGATTGATATGGAAAGGTGAGTATGATATGTAGGGACCATATGTATGATGAAGTTTGATGAGATTTTTTTTTAAATAATTGGGATCTTCCAAGGATAAAGAATAATCTTTAATGTAGGTATTGAGTGACTTCCTGTCACTCAACACTCATTTTAATAGAAAGAAGTGTTGAAATGCTTCTAGACAGTACAGTTAAAATTAATCCCTAAATATCTAAATGCTAGTTCCAATAGGACTGAGACTTTATGAGCAAAATTTGACTTTTAACGATATTAGGTCAATACAGACTTTAAAAAAAGACGAATTACAGGTTCTGAAAATAAAGTTTTAGCCGTAGTGCTTTGATAAAGATCCGTGACCCCTGGCCCTTTAAATATTGAACTTAGACTGTAAAAATATCACTTCTTATTGATCACATGGTTATTAAAGTCAGTCAAATGCTCAATTTATATGTCAAACACTTGTAATATTTCCTGTAAATATTAGAACAAAAGAAGAGGGTGATAATATCATTGTGTTCAGTTGCATTAGATTTGTTCAGCTTTTCATCACTGAGAAACAATAAAAGTGTCACTAAGAAATGTATTAAATATGCCAAGCATTTATCAAGCCTAAATTAATTTATAGCTGCATCATGTATGTGGTGTATGTGGGCATTAGTTCATGTATATGAAGGCAGGAACATACCCATCCATGTAACGGAGTGTGATAGGATATAGATACCATGTGTTCTCATTCTCTACCTTCAGTACACCTTCTCACTCCCAGTCATACACTTGCAACCCTGGAAAGGTATGGCTTATTTGTTGAATCTCAAGGAGAATGAGGAAACTTAATAAGTCAACAGATATTAATTAAATGTTAAAGGCAGGTTTTAAAGCACCTTCAATATATATTGCTCCTAATGATATTCAAGTGCGCTTACAAGGGAGGTCAGGGGGGAGATCTTTAGATCCCCCAGGCTCCCCCAAGATGCCTTTCCATAACCAAATGCTTTCATATGAGTAATCGAAAGAAACCTTTAGTCAACCACTGGGGAGTCTTTACAGCCTGGCTTCGATTGGAGTCTGAGTGCAGGCCTGTGAGCAGGAGGTGTTTGTAAGCATTTCTAATGGCATTTTGATGTACATGTACAAAATTGATGTCGGAAGGATCATTGTAAAGTCCCAAACAGTGGAATATTGAGGACATTTTCAGGTGGCAGTCAGATTCTGGCTGGGTGAGCCCAGTATATTTTCTCATGTCACAGTTGATTAGGTTCACAGGGAAGTGGAAAGAGTAAAAAATTCTCTTATTACTGCAGCAATGCCATATCAGCCTCTTTTCCCTTTGAATGCAACATTAGTTTTTGTCCAGAACTCTAACTGCTTTCTACAGTTTGGGGAATTGTAAAGCAGAAACAATTTTCCCAGCTAGGCTGACCTTCACAGTAATGAGAAATGACTGGAATTTCTCTCTATTTCTCTAACATTTGGGGAGGGGGGATAGGAGGAATGTGTTTGTTTTACCTGATATTATGTTGTGGGCGTCTATTTGGCACTTTGAGCCTAATTTTTTTCCATTCAGGAGATTACATGGACTGTTGCACCATCTGACCCAGTAGCCAGCCCTCAAGTGTATAGAGAAGCAACAGTAATGCACTTTAAACCTTTTGTTATCACAGCAGTGATGGCATTTTGTTTCAGCCATTAAATGATTTTTATTTTTTTTCATGGGGATGGCTATTTTCGTTTACTCTTCAGTACTTGTTCAGGTGATGAGCAATGATCTTGAGAAAATTTAAGATTCATTATTGGCCAGGGAGATGGGGGAGCCTCAAGATGGACATCTGCAGCCTGTTCCTTGTGAGGCTGGTGGTACAGTACTACAATGCTGATCATCCTTTGGGGACAGGATAAGACAATCCTGCGTTTATGTGCAAAACAAGTAAGTGCTATGTCCAAAGAGTCTTTAACAGCAGCACATCTGGCTAGAAATAGGAGTTGTTCCCTTGTTCTTTCCAGGTCTTTCAGAATAAACCTCTCTCCCTGTGGAACCTGAGGCCTCTAGCAATGCATGGTGGTCCTGACTCCATCTGCCCTGCAAATGCAGAAGTGCGGTAGTGTTAACCTCCCCAAGCTAGGTTCTGTGATGCCAGATTCAGTGCCAGGAAGAGTGAAGGCACTGTGACAGGGCATTAAATACAAAGAGCATTGCACCCAAGCAAGCGTGCAGGATCTCAGGCACACTTATACAGCCTATGCTGAAGTCCATACTGCTGCATCTTCCTTGTGGCATTGGCACAAACTAGATGGGCTCAAGTAGGACTCCACCTGCTCCTGATTACAGTGTAGACCTATCTGCCACTTGGCATCTGTGCTAGGAAAATACCCAGAAGTTCCTGGAAAAGGGCACATGTCAAAACATTCCAAATAGAAGACAAGTTGGATCAAATCTCTGGCTGCAAATCACTGAAATATGAAAGGTGAGTGGAAGTTTCAGGGTCATTGCTTTAATTCTATGTTAATAGCCCATAGTTAATAATAATATGGGGAGCAAAATCAAGACATATTAAATTACATGATCATGCTCTAACCCCTAGAGTGTAGCTTCTCATTAACTGCAATTAGTGGCCTAACCAGAGAATTTTTTTAAGCCTCCAACATTAGTGGCATGCTATAATACTGACAGGTGACTTTTCTGATCTGCTCCTTCACTCAGACATGTCCATATGTCTGCAACTCATTGATTGTGAACAAGGTTGGGGGCGGGGGGGGGATGCTTGAAATTGCAGGGAACATTTCCTTTGTATTGTTATTAAGCATTATGCCATTTTTATCATTCTATATTAAACTATTTGGTACTCATCCTTGCCTTTCTTTTCTGGTTAAGGCAGATGTTTCTTCAAGGCCTATTTCTTACCCAGAGCTTCTTTCTCTCTGTATTCTCTTTACTCTATACATGATTATCATGAGTAAGAAAAATTGGATTCATGAAGCCACTAAAATGAACAGAAATAAACTAAAGCAAAATCTGAGTGGATCAAGACAGATCTGCTGGCCCTTCCCTTCTAGGAAAGGAGAGCACAGAGGAGGGAGGAGCAAAGAAGACTGAAGACTGCCCTCAAACTGTAGGACTGGCAAAATCTGTCAGATCCTAGGAAAGTTATAATTTGAGAGAATGAGAAGGTTAGATAGTGTGGTGATAGAAAAAAGCAGCAATCTCAAATACTGCTTGATGAAATAGAGCTCAGATAATACCTTTGCCTAAATTAATTACAAAAAAACAGATTGATAATCTGAAACACTTCTTTATTTTTATTATAATTAGCAATGCCCTGCTTTGTTCACTGTTTGCAGTGTCCTGATGTTCAATTCATACTTCCATCTATAGTTAACTTTTATGAAGACTTCATAAAAAGACAGCACATTAATTCAAAGATGTTCAATATAGATCAATATTCATTGCAAAGCAATTGCAAACACATGATCTTCCTTTTTCTATCGACAGCATTAGTCATTTTTTGTCTAGCCCTGAATCAAGCCTTAAGTCTGATTTCATGCCCGTGTAAATCAGGACCAGCCAACTCTGTAGAAGGTCAAGTGCGATACATCAGTACAAAAGCAGTGTAAGCGAGATTGATCTGAGTGACTGTGAGTTTTGGGAAGTTTGTCTTCATGGCACAACTAAAACTTTATGACTGTGACTTGTCTTCATCCTGGAGTTTCTCTTAAAAGCTCTGCACATGAGAAATGTCGGTAGAGCTCTCAGCACAGCACCACGTTCAGAGCCTTCCCTGCCTGGTGACATTAAGAAGTCCTTCACGCCATAAGGCAGGATCTGATCCTGGAAACACAAAAGCATTACCCTGGTTCCAGGACTGGTAAATCAGCGTCTGGTACTGGCAGCCCTTAGTGAGACAGGCACTCCCTCAAGCATTTCTTACTTGACTAGAGTGGGAAAGTGTACACTATATTAAATTTGGCATGCAAGGCAAGATATACTCTCACTTTAAAAATAACAGCAATGTCTCCACATCAAGTGCTTTGGGACTTGGATTATACACTTGGCAGTTTTGTGTTTGTTTTTCTCTCCTAGGTAGCAGTGACAAATCACTGGGTTAGGAACACACCCAAAGAGGAATGAAAGGTGTTCTACCTCCTGATCTCTCTCCGTGGTGTGCTTTGTGTTACGAAGGAACATTGTTACGCATGTTAGGGGCTAAATGTGTGAAAACTGATCAGCCAGTCTCAAAGCAGTGGGCTAAGATTTAATTATGCTTATTAAGAAAGGGACAAAAGTGCCTAAGATGTGTGGAGAGGTTGCCCACAGCTGCCAGGCTACATTAAATATTGATGTCACTGTCAGCTTGGGGTCATCTTACTCAAATTGAGAAAGGTTTATGGGTGGGCTGCCATAATGAGGAGGAACGTGAGATGTGTGCGTGTAGGGTCCCAAATACAGGAATGGCACAAAGGGGCTGTGGCTGTCCTGTCTGCCACTGGCAAGTCTTGCCCTGCTGACGAACTGGAGATGAGGAATATTGTATCCTGACGAACTGGAGATGAGGAGTGTGTTGTATCCTGCATCCCGTGGAGCCCCACAGGTTGAGTCCTCACATTCCCTGTGGCTGTGAGGAATTCACTCAAATTCCTAAAACTTTCAGAGGCTGAAGGAGCAGCCAGGGAATATAAAAAAAGTATCTAAATATAGGAGAAATAAAAGCAGTATATAAATACTGGAAATGGTGTTTGTTCCTGGCTCTGGCCTGCAGGAAGCAGTTGAGTGCCCCTGAAAACTGTGGAGAGCCAGGACACTACTGCTCTCTGTTCCACATCTCTACAGGAAACCTCAGCATAACCTTTAGTGTGTGATCTCCTAAATGCAAATGATGTTCATAGCAATTATTTTAAGGTTTTTCTCTCCCTCCTACTGCCAGCTAGAATTAATGGCACAGCAGCAGAACAAGCAAGCGCTGCATAGAAGTGTCCAGGAATGTGTGCCATAAATGTACAGTCACAGCTTGCACTTCACCCTGCTGTAATTTCACAAGCAGAAGTGCCCTTGTGGAGCTAAAGCCTACCCATCATCTTTTTGTTAAGAGGGTCCCCTTCTCAGCCCATTTCCTCCAGCCCAACATATCCCCTCTGGACTCTTACAGTGGGCCTTGCTGCCATACCAGTAATTCGCCTTCATTTTTCTTTGCTGAATTCCTTCCAGGGAGCCTAGGAGCGTGCAGCCACCAGGCCTGGGCAGCAACAGGAAAGTCTTACCAGAAAACAGCAGGCTACTAGTCAGCTGAAATGGGGGATTATAGGATCCCTAGGTTGGGCGGAAAAGAGTAATGTATAAGGCACGAGGTAGCATTACCTGCCTGTCTTCAGCAGCAGCCTGGCTCACTCTCAGCCTCACACTCTTCTTCTTGCAGCATTCAGAGATTTCTGAAGCTCTAATGATGCTGTTAGCACTTACTCCACTTCTAGCTGGCTAGGAGGCATTGTTATTTGCTGGCTTTTCCATTCTGTCATTAGTGTTTTTAATATACAGGTAGTTTCTTTTCATCAATCTATACAACACTGAAAGCAAAAATACATTAAATCTATTTAGCATGAGTTATTGCCCCAACTCTGCTGAGTATGCTTTAAAGTATTAATAACAAAAAGACCAAGGAAAAGGCAGCTTTAAAAACTGTTTTTCAAAGATGTTTTTATATCCAGACTTCTCTTACACCTTAGTTTGTATTTTAGCACAGTAATTTTGCCTTCCTCCATCACGCTGCCCTACTGGAGTGTCAGAACTAAATCTCAGCGATCACCAGTCCTACTGGCGGTTCACTGTCGCCATCTTAAAGCAGTTCACCGCTCCATCTGCTCCTGCAAAACAAAGATGATACTGATAAAGAAGATGCGGAGTAGGAGTGGGTGTTAGGAAAGGATCTAGAAGAAGAGGCTAAGATCACAGGCCACTGGGCTGGATGAAATGCGAGGACATGGTCTGTAACATTTGCTGCTCCCAAAGACATTACTGTCTTAGCAGACAAGCGAGACAAAGGAATTACTATTATCTCCACTTTACAGATGGAGAAATGAGTTAGTAAGAGATTAACTAGCTTGTCCAAGGTCACTCAGGGAGCCTGACAGGCATAGGACTAGGACCTAGATTTTTTGAGTTCCTAAGGAAGGATCAATTTCCAAGAAATAGTGTCCTAAGCTATGTTTCTTAATAAAAGAATCTTGTATTAAAACGTTACAAAAGTAAAAATGCAATTTCTTTACCTTTCAGTTTGATTAATGGATTCTTCACAACACAACAATAAAGCAAGTTCCTTTTATAATATAGAGTATTTGAATCAGTTTTTTCAGAAAGTAATGATGGGGAAAAAAAAGTTTTCTTTGATTAATTCCAGGTAGATTTTGTTTGGGGATTGTTTATTTGTTTTGGTTGTGTGGTGCCCCCCCCCCCAATAACTTCTAGATATCAAATAGATGTATTTTAAAGTGCTAGGATTTGGCATGATGGTGAGCCAACTAGCAAGAGACCACCCTTTATAGATAATATAATAGTAGAACAAATTGAGTTTCCAGACCTTAATCCTCTAAGAAAAGCTGAAACCAGAGGGGAAAACTTCCACAGTGTAACTCAGTTGGTTCACCCTGTTTGATTGCCGGTCAGTACATGAACCCTATTTTAGAAGTGATGTGATTTCTATCTAAAATAAGCTGTTTACAATGTTCTATGGGCTATTACTGTTCGAATGCTAGTTTCTAAAGTTCTTGAAAGAAGTCTACATTAAAGCAGCATTCAGAAGATTGTAGGATTGTTTTGTATTCTCTCTGAAATGGAATGTGATTTCATCTGCATCAGGCTGATTTATACGGAGTAATTTTGTTGTTTTGCTTTTGAGCATTTTATGAACTCCCAGAGAGATTATTGACCCCAGTTTAAAAAGTTTGTGATGAGAAGATACACCAATAGTAGTCCTATTGTTAGTAATAATGACCATAATGGGCATAAATTCAGCTGTTCTTTTTAGGAGATGAAATATTTTCTTCACTTTTTTTATAGGCATAAGTAGTGCTTAAAAGCAAAGATGAGGATGTGTGTGTCAGGATTTTCTGTGAGTTCCCTTCTAGTGTAATATTCCAGTGTACAACAGCTGCAGAAAACAGGATCACAACCAACCGGCATATGCAGGGAAGAACAACCACTAAGGAGTAATCTAAGGATTAATTTTTAATTATTATGTCAGAGGTTTATGTATTAATTTGTTAAAAACAGGAGCAAAATTACTAACACTTTTCCTTATAACATGGAATACATTCAGGACTGCACCTTTATTGTCCCTGGGAAATGAGCATGTGGTTAAAGTGAAACATAACATAAGCACAACAACAGATTTTCTGTACCAAAGCCTGAGGTACCTGTGCTTGCCCCGTGCCATACAGAACTGTGTGAGGGTACTGAAGCTGGTGCAGAGATCTGCCTTCATTAACAGGGTAATGAGGACAACTAGGCTGAATGAAAAGCAGGGAGAGGGGACTACTGTGTCAATGATTTCTGTGGCCTGGACAAGCATTTCTGCAATTGCTGCTCTTTACATTTTGCTTTCATTATAAGAATTCTTAGAATCATGGAATCACAGAATCGTTTAGCTTGGAAAAGAGCTTTAACATCATTGAGTCCAACCATTAACCTAGCACTGCCAAGTCCACTGCTAAACCATGTCCCTAAGCACCACATCTACCCATCTTTTTAATGGTGACTTGACCACTTCCCTGGGCAGTGTGTTCCAGAGCTTGGTAACCCTTTCATAGTGAAGAAATTTTTCCTAATACCCAACCTAAACCTCCATGTTGCAACTCAAGGCCATTTCCTCTTGTCCTCTCGCTTGTTACTTGGGAGAAGAGACCAACACCCACCTGGCTACAACCTCCTTTCAGGAAGTTATAGAGAACGATAAGGTCTCCCTTCAGCCTCCTTTTCTCCAGGCTGAACAACCCCAGTTCCCTCAGCCGTTCCTCATTAAGACTTCTTCTCTAGACCCTTCACCAGCTTTGTTGCTCTTCTTTGGACGTGCTCCAGCACTTCAATATCTGTCTTGTAGTGAGGGGCCCAAAAGCTAGCATACATGCTCAGAGACTGGTCGCAGGTTCCTGAAGAGAAGAGCTGCAAGGCCCTAAATCTGTCATCTGCCTTAGATGCAGAGATAGTCACACTGTCATTTAACTTAGTGATCATTTGACTTAAATGTGCCATTTGGAGCTAGGCTATATAGTCCTCTATAGTTAGGGCTCAGAGGTGGGCCCTTAATGCAGGCTCTTACCTCTCTCTGTTAAAATCTAAATTGTGAAGTAACACATAGACATACCCAAAGTTAGGCAGCGGGACTTAGTGTGCAGTGTGGCCAAAAACTGGGAAAACCGCAAAACTCCATTTGCAGTGGGTCCTGGTACAAGGTGCATGCCTTTGACACGTGCCTTTGGTACGTGCCATCCAACTGAGCCACTTAAATGTGTGCTTGGTTCCCCCCTGGTCAACGGAAGAAGAGTTCTCTCTGAAGCACAGCTTAGAAAAGGACTTTGTCTTGTAAACTCTGAATTACCCCCAAGAGTATCTGTTTCGCTTTACCAACTATAGAGATGATGAAGGGAGACTGGCTTTGTAACTTTAGTGACTGAGAGTAGGTGTTGGGGGCATTCCCCAAAGACATAGAAAGAAGACACAAATGTGACTGCAGTGTGAGCTAATAGTATTCCCACACTGGCCATTTTTATAGCTTTGTGACAGAATATGGGCTTGAGAGGAGCATTATTGCAAGATTTTTCTCCTGTACTAAAGTAAGGTATATCAGAATAGTTGTGACACTATTTTGTAAAACTAAAAAGAACACTAGTCAAAAAGACGGCATGTTTTTAAGATCATCACATGTAGATTAAAGGCTCATCTCTTATGCAATGACTTATGTATGCCTATCATCTCTCCTAGATCTTCTGCACAGCAGGACTGGTGTATAGGCTTCATGAGATGCGGAAAGATGACAGAAATACCTAAACTGTTTTGATTTACCTATAGTCTTCTCTTTTCTATTCCTAATCTAGGATTTAGTGGTTTTATGATGTGTTGTATGTTGTGTGTCTGATTTAAAATAATTATTTCGGTAGTCATTCTTGTGATTCCACTTTTTTATGTTTCAGCACTTCTGTGTTGATACATTAGAAATAGTTATTTCTTTTAATAGCTCCGCAGTGCTTTGCTTCTGTAAATATAATTCAAGACCTGTAATTTTCTTTATCCTTGGTGAGATTAATCTCTATATACATTTTTTTACTTGTGTTCTGCTTGGGTAATGGGAACATTCCAAAACATATATATGAATATTTCTTTTTTTTTTTTTCTGTGATATAGCATATCACCTATATTAGGTGGTAGCCTATATTAGGCTGTTATTTTTTCATTAAAGTTTATGGACTAATCCTGCATTTCACATATTTTCTCTTGCACATTTCTTATACACAAACACACATGCACACACATTCAGAGTCATGGACTTCCAGGGCTCAGACCTAAAGGCAACCAATTCAACTGTGATTGCTTTTTTGTTTCTTTCTTACATTCTTTTTTCTCAGTTTTATGCCTGTTGTCTTCTGTAATTTGGCTTCAAGGATGTTTTTGATACAGGTTTGGCAAATATGTTCCATGTACAACATTGCTGTGGAGTTCCTTTCTTTTTATTGCTGTGTGTTTGTTCTGTAATACTGGGATTTGATTATTTATCCATCTATTTTTACTTTTACATTTCTGGATTTATAGTGTTAGGGCTTGACTCTTACCTTACTTATATCGGTGTGAGCAAAGAGCAGGCCTCCAGCTGTACTAGGTTTTAACAAACTTTTACCCCCTTTTGGAGCTAAAGGGTACCCCAAGAATAATTTGACTACACACATTTTTCCCACTGCCTTTACTACTACTTACCCAATCCAGGACATTTGTAAAGAAAAGCTAGTAAGTACTAGACATAAATCTCAGCTGTGTGAGAAGAATCTTAACTTTAGATGCCCCTCCAGCATCATCTGTTGAGTTCCTCTGAGTGAAGCACCACCTCCAGTTTGGGTTCTGGCTAATTAATGTATTTTGAAGATTCAAAGGCACCCTGTACTCAGACTGTTCCATGGGATAGCAGTAGCACATAGTCTATACTGACTCTCCAACTTCTTTCCTTGAGCAAAGAAGAACTGGTGATAAGGAGGCCAAAGTAGATCATGGGTAGTAAAAATATCTAGAAGGGGGGAATAGGATTGCTAATATTTCAAAAAATGTCTGCCTAACAATCACACACACAAAAAACCTGACCAAAACCTAAACAAACAAACAAGAAAACAAATTAGGCCAATTAGAGCCATCCTTCCTGGGACATTCCCAAGACACTGCTCATGATGTGGAGAACTCATTGCCACCAGGGCAGCTCCAGTGGGAGGCAAAACCATCCATGTCCCAGCAGTGGCAGATGAGAGGCAGAACAAGAGCTCCCTGATGCTGCCCACCACATCAGCAACGCTGCTTTTCCACAGTAGCCGCTCGTATGGATGGGTAGATGAGGCCTTGCATCCATGACTACTCATCTCTGCCCACCAACCTAGAGGCAAGTTAGTGCCAATCATAAATAAGGGGCATGTAGTACAGCTCTTGTGGCTTGACATACAATTTTTCCCCTGGTTTTATTACCTTTAACAGCTGTATGATGAGGGTCATTTATATGAGTGAGTCATCTTTTCTGCATAGTAAGATAGAGTGATAGGTCTAGAGCTCAAGTAAGCATTATATGAGTTACTGTAATTCATTTTAAAATAGGATTTGATAAAAACAAAGTATTATACGTGACATTTACTGCAAGAGTGTGAATAAACAGAAAGCCAGAAGGAATGGGAGGATGCATCGGGGAGTTCCCTTCCGCTGCAGTGGCAAGTTGAGTAGTTGATTTATCTTACAAAAAAGCGTCCAGAGCATTAATGGTAAAATTAGTGTTTTCTAAAGAATATATATGTTGTCAGATTGCAACTTCAGAGAGAAGACAAGGCTTTCATTCATGCAGGGTGTTTTGATAATGTAAACCAACAAAGTTGAACCAGTTAATTTATAAACAGCAGCAGATCCAGACATACATACCATGCTCTCCTAGATCTACCATTTCCTTGTGCGAAGTCAGCCGTCTTTGAAATAGCCCCTTGTAGTTATTTATAGCATTTATGTGCTTCTTGGTTAAAGACCTACATTTTGTGAGCAGCTTTGCTAGTCACTTAGTTGTTCATTCTTTTCTGTATCGCAGAGGAATTTTTTGTCCTCCATTAATATTACCTGTATATTTATTATGGCAGTGGCTGAAGTGCCCAACTTACATAAATACTAGATAAATACATAAATCACTAGGTACTGTGTAGCAAACAGGAAGAAATATTCCACATGCAGATTTACCCTGAAATAATAAAATTTATTTTAATGTGGATCTTGCCTTACTTTGATGCATGTTCATATGTAATCCAGTCCTAATGGCCTTTCAGGTGTATTATCTAAAGAGAAAACAAACAAACAGGATGAAAGAAAGGGAGTTTTATTATTTTCATTTTTCAGACAGGAAATTAGAGAAATTAAAATATATGGAAGAATTGGAGCCCTACTGAGGTTTCTAGATCTCTACCCAGGGACCCTAGTCACAAGATTAACTTCCTCCTCAAACATAATTATTACTATTTCCATTGCATATACTTGAGAAAGTTTTTTGTGTTTCCACTTGAAATATTAATTTTCTAACCCTGAACTTTCCTTTTAAGCAAAATCAATGAAAAGCTATTGTTGCTTTTACAGATGCCAGAGAGAATTACTACCATCATAGGCAACAATAAAAAAAGTATTTTCACCCTCGGTAGATTGAATTACTGAGAAATAACCTGATAATTACTGTATAAAACAGCCTTTTTTAATACTGTTTTTAATATCCATAATGTTTCTGCTTTATTTTTCACAAGCCAGCATCAATGTGCTAAATTCTGCCTTGTTCTAAGCTGGGTCAATTATGCTGACCTCCGTGGGACTCCACCTGTTACACTGATGGCTCTTAAGAGGCACGCTGTTATTTGAGGAATATTAGGAACAAAGAGGTCTGATTTAACTGACATTGATGTAAATAAGCACCGCAATTTTCTTGAAATCAAAGGAAATGTTTTGGAGTTCTAACAGTATATCGGGTAAATCTGCTTTGAATTAGGTCTTTGTCAGATCAGTGGGGAGAAGAAGCCTTCTGCTATCCCCCAGTGTGGGATTCCCCAGTGGAAATGTCAGAGAACCCCTGAGTTACAGTGAACTCGCCAAATGGACCCTTGTCCCTCGCTCCCGGCAGACCTTGGTTCAGATGGCTTAGCAACCTGCACTGCTGAGCCGGCTCACGGTCTTTCGGGGGAGAGAAAGGAAATTCCCCCTCAGCACATTCGTATGCCTCTCTCACAGATACGATCAAAAAAATGCCTTCTGGACCCACGCAAAAGTAACAGCCTTGGCTTAGTTTAGGCTGTTGGTTTTGTTTGCCTCTTTTAGCTGGCTGGTGTTCACCAGGTCTTCTGCAAGTCACAGTCCTTGTCTGTCTCTTTGAGGTGTAACTAAGAGGATTATTAACCTGCCTGCTGATTGCTGTTGTTGAAAGAGGAAACACTTGGATGCAGAATGACTGCACCCTTGTTTTGTGTTCAGTTAATACTTACTTAAAACTGGTCCGTCCCTTTTCTGTTCGTCTGTTTTCTCCTGGCACGGTAAGAAACCATGCATGTTCCCTCTGTGAAACTCCTCTTTTCAAGGGAAAAGCAAACAGCACATACCTCATATTTTATAGCGAGTATTTGTTTCATTGCTTGTACAAGTGTTATGAATATGATAGGTGTAGTGAAAGAGTCCTGCTTTAATTGCACTCAGGTTGGATTCACCACAGTTTGTGCCTTGTTGGAGGTGCATTAGAACAACTGCATTGTCTGACTGGGTTGCCTGCAAAAACATTTTTTGACCCTTGGCTTACCCCAGAATTACCAGTAGCATGCGCCAGTGCCAGTACCGCTGGCTGCAAAGAGATCTGCAGACTGTCCTCTTTCCAAAGGTGTATTTTGGCAAATAATTACGAATGCTTATATGTTCCTCCCACCCCAAAATGGGTGAGATTAGGAAGAGGCATGTAATAATGATTTCTTTGAAATGAAGTATTTCCACTCAATTTATAAAACACCCATCTGTGAGGGTGATCCATTTTACATTTCCTTTCAAGAAATCGTTTTGGTCTGAACTAAATGTTTTATGTGACCTAAAATTTACATCTTTTCCTTTTTTTTTTTCACTCCAGGTCTGTCTGAACTGTATTTTGAGTTTCTTTTTTTTTTTTTTTTTGAGGGGGTGAGTATTGTCTTTCCAGGGAATTTTTCAGTCTGCAAACAGGAAAATCCATTAGTTTCACAGCTCTAGGTGTAAATGTTTTGACATCTGACTTCAACGGGTATCTTCTATAATTTACAGTGGCGTAAGTGCAAAAAAAAATAAAATTGGACTTTTGTTGACCATATTTGATTTAAATAAAATATCAGTTTAATTAGCTAATTCTATTTTTTCAGATGAGAGTGTCATTCCCCCCTTATTGCAGATTCGAAGTTTGTAAGAAGTTGAAGGGGCTGATTCTGACAGTCATTACCGCTGTTTTAACCAAGTGCTGCTCTGCTGACCTAATGAAAATGACACCAGATTTATATACTGCTGGAGAGAAATCAGAATCAGACCAAGAACTGGGACCTTACATTATTTTTAGCACAAAAAAACCCCTTGTTTTGTAAAGCACAAGAATTGCTACAGGGCCCATAAATATTTTGTGAATCTGGTCAACAGATAAAAGTAGAAAATACTTAGAACATGAAGAAATTCATCTGTCTGTCTATTGACAGTGCCTTATGGAAGAACAAGAGTCTAGGTACAATAAGGCAATAATGAATTTAATGAAAAAGCTACAGACATTCAGGTTGTAAGCTGAGCTGCTGTTGAAAAAGATAGTACACATTTTGCCCATATAGCAGAATTCCTTGGCTGAATGTCTATGAGTAGATTTCCATTGATAATAAATATGGAGGAAATTATTTATTGTAAATGATAATTAGACTTTCCTCAGGCTATGCATTCAGCCAGTAGCAGATACTGAATAATAACATAGGCATTATTTCTGACATTCTGCCTCCACACAAAAAAAAGAGGATAATAGGAGCTAAACCTTGCCATGACTTTTGTTTAAAATACAGTAATATCAGCATAGGGGTAAATTAATATTTGTGTGTGATTTTATGTAATGACACGTATAACGTGGAGTATAAGTCACCCCCCATCTTTGTGAAGTAGAAAAATAACAGTCACAAGAACATATTAACAGAAACACTTGAGTTTACCCAGGACTGCGTTAGGACTTGCATGCAGGCTAACTTTAAGCAGTCTTTGCAGGATCTCAGCCTCAGATTTTAGCCAATTTGGAATTGATCCTTGCAGCAAAAAAAATTCTTTGGTTTATACTTGCAGTCATCACTCACATTCAGCTAACAGCAGTTTTTCTGTTACCTCAAGCAATGTGGAGCTATGCTTTTGTTATAAGAGGATCTCGGTTTCATATACCCTCTTGCCATCAATTTATAGTGCCTAGCACAGTGGCAATTGCAAAGACCTCAGAAACAATACATTCCTAGCCTATATGTTTTTAATTATATTTCCAAGTTTCATTTGCTGTTGGCAACTTGACGTTATTTTGATTTTGCTGAGGTGAAATATATGAGTTTCAAATACAGCTTTGAAATTGATTAGGAATTAATATGGCAGCATTACAGACACAGTAGATTTACTGCTGCTTTTGCAGCTCTGTGTGCACTCCCGTATGGAAAACCTATTGTGACCAGACCCAAAGCGACTTGAGCAAAGCGGCTGAGGCTGGACATAATAGATCAGAGAAAAGGAATCAAATAGGTAAAAGCAGAAGGAGAGTTTTACCACGGTGAAAAAAATTAGACCCACCCCACCAGAAAAACCCAAGGAGTCGTCACAGGAAAGGTGGGACGTGGCTGGATTAATAATAATAATAATAATAATAATAATAATAGCAGCTTTCAAGGCAATGAGTAAGTTTAAAATAACTGGTGAATTTTCTGTACAGCTCTCAGAAGAACATTACCAACATTCAACCCGGAGTCAGCTAGTTGATGGTGGCTGCAGCCCAGCAGGTGTAAGCGTGCTCTGGCAGCGCCGCTTCTGCAGCAGGACTTGCAGCGTGTTGTGGGAGCAGGTTTCTTGCTGACACCAAGCGAGATGGAAGTGCCTGGGAGGAGAGAGGGTCCTCTGTGGAAATGTTTCATACGTCGCCGCGTTACGCTATTAACCCTTCCGCCTTTCCTCTTCTGTAGGAGCTGCATTGAGGGCAAAATTTTTGGCATGTTAAATAAGCTATGGTTACCAGTTTATGTGTAGTTTTATGTACCGAGCAGAACTGCTGGTGAAAAAGAGAATAGCGGGGGTGTGTACGTTTAAACAGGGGCTTTGAAGTGCTGTGGTCAGTCCTGTGTTAGCTGGTGGCTTCTTAGATGTTTACGGTGAAATTAAGCCTTCCAAAGGTGGATGTGGCAGGAGGTTGCTACCATCTGAGATGCAATATGGTCACATAGTGCTGGTGCAAGGAGGGGGAGCGCAGGCTCGTAAGTGTTCATTGCTCTGTCTTTGGAAAAGGAGTAGCGGCAGTAATCCCCCCATTGACACACAGACAGCAAACAGTTGAACAAAGTCACGTTCCCAGTCTGTCACCGGGCTCTCAGAAGGGTACTAAAGTAACAAAATAGTGCCCCAAGGAAAATGTTAACAGATCCTGCTTAGGGACCTCCAGCATCCTTTTTTGCATGGCCTCTCCCCTCACACAGACTTTCACTCAGGTTTTTTGTTTCAGTGGCTATCACTCACCTCTTATATTTATTTTATGAGAAATGTGGTTTTGACCTCAAGGTTTTCAAACCAAATGCTTCCTTCAACTTTGTTCACGCTTCTCAGATCTGACTTTGTATACTGAGATTTCAGCAAAACTTAAATGTCTAATTAAAAATTAGTGTCTCAACTGATTTGATATCTCATATATTCTCCGTGAAACCTGGCAAATAGCGAGAGAACTTCTTAAACACACTACATCAATTATGGTGTTTATATCATTTTGACTTTTTGACGAACTGACCTAACTGCAGAGGACCAAATCCTTCCAGCTTTCTAGATACCTGGATTCAGAACCAGATTTGGATTTTGGACTGACCTGTATCTTTGCCAGCAATCTTTCCACTGCGCTCAGGAGTCATCTGTATAATTCTTCAACTTTGTATCAGATCGGTGCATCTAGTAAGGTCAAGTTTGGAGCTGGAAGCAGTGAAAAGAAAAATATTCCACACAGTTCCAGTTTTAGATCTGATCTTGTTCACATTCAAGTCAATGAGACTTAAAAGTAAGCACTTAGCTTACATGGAAGCAGACCTATTTGGTGATGCTATTACATTATAAATAAATTAAAGTATCTAAACATAGTTCCAGGTTCAAAAATGAGGATCTTTGCAGAGCAACTGGCTTAGAATTTTTAAAGAAGTCTTAAATACGTTCTCAGTAAGCATTGTGTCCCTAAGTATTAAGTACGCTTTATTCTTCAAAGGGCAAAAGAGAAGGTCTGTATGTAAGAGTCTGATTTTTAATATGAATATGCGAATAAACAGTTCCAGGCACGTGTACTGTGATTGCATATTGTACTGTAAAACAAGACTGTTTCAGAAATGTTTTCTCAAATACCCAACATGAAGCATCATATTATCCTAGTGTGACCTCACATTGCATTTTTAACATTTATATATGCAAATAGTCATATTTACATGTGCACGTGCCATTCACACATTTAAATTAAAGGCAAATAAATGTTTTAGATTAAGAAGATTAATTTGGTGTGTCTCACGGTTGACACACTTTCTACAGAGGCTAGATCACTGAGACCCAAGTGCTGGGCTCTTATCCGAGAAGACAGATGGCAATTTCCTTTTGATAAGAGTTCATTTTTTTAGCAGCAAGGGAGCCCTGAAGTAACCATTTTTCTTGTGGGGAAAGCATCTTTCAGAAGCCAGATAAATCATTCTAAAATAGACAAACACAGGAACCGAGGAACTAATCAACCTGAAATGAGCTGAGTTGCAGCCCCTTCCAGAAAGTTTAGGAGATATTCTTTGCTTTCATTCTTGCCACACATTTACTTTAGAAAATGAGAGGATTCAGATGTTTTTTCAATACTCTTTCCTCTCTTACGAGCACTAATACAATTTATGATTAGTAGCGATGTAAGATTTCATCAAGTCTTCTGAGACAGTTTGTTTACAGTATGCTTACATTATGCATAAAATAAACAGTTGTAGATATTTTAAAGACTGCATAAACCTAAAGGTAACTAACCAGACTAAACCAAGATGGCTCTGTTTAATTAAAATCTGGAACACTGTGTGCCAGTTTATACGGATCTGGAACATTTCATACTCGTAAGTTATAAACGTGGACAGCCAGAAACCCACAGGACTAGAGTCTGTGGGTAGTCTGTAAGTACTGACCTGCTGCTAAAGGAGTCAGTCAGCTATTCTTCGTAGTTAGGTATATTTAAATATATTAAATATATTCACTCTTCTTTTTGGTAAACATGTAAGACCCAGCCTCAGACATGCTGACACCTTCCATTTAGTTTATCTTGTAGGATAAGACCCAAACAGGATCCCTTTCCTCTAGCTTCCTTTTCTCTCTTTTCTGTCACTAATAGAACAGAAATTAAATTGGCCAGGGTGGTTTCCACTCATTCCTGGCCTGTGCCCTAATGTGTTCTTCATTATTCATGTCTCCAGTAGTTTGGTCCTAGAGATCTGGGAATGATATCTGCTCTTTTTTTGCTTTGCCACGCTTCTATTAAAAATAAGCCTTTTTTTATTATTTTTATTTTGTAAATTGTTACGTAGGGTTTTTTTGACTGGTTCCAATTTGACCAGCAGCACCTTGTTTACAAAGACATTGTGAGAAATTTTGTGCATCCTCCTCTATCCGTGTCATATCAAGGCGTACATGAACACTGCGTGCTTCCCATCACCTCAGGTCGCGTCGCTTTGCATTGCATCAAGTCATGTCGCATCAGTGATACCACTATCAGTACTTACTCCTGATAGAAAATTCAGCATAGATTTAGACAGCAAATAGCTCAGCCACAATAAATGTATATAATGAGCAGATTAAGCATCTGTGAGAACCAGATATTTTAAGTGTCCCTGGCAAGTCGGTGCTTTCAGATATTCCAATATCCTTGTCTCTCTACACTGTATCCTGCACATAAATATCTGATACATGTGCATATACTAAAATGTCTGTCTAAGCGGCCTATTTGGAACTCCTACCATCTACGACTATTCACAAATATAGACCTGTGCAGTTTTGAAATATCCAGGCATCTTTACTGGATGGGGCTGGATATTGTAACTGCATTGTATGGGTTGATCATATCCCAGCACTGAACAAATAACGAATGTTGACAGAGCTTTTTTTTTTTTTCCCCGTAATTTGGGATTTGCTTCAAACACTTGCCTGCTGGGGCATGTTTTCAAAGAGTTATGCATGATTAGGCTCGATGACAGCCATTTTATTAGACATTTTACCATGTTGTTCATTTATAAAAGTTAAATGTTGTAATTAGCCTATTACATAAACTAAAAAGAAGGGAGGGGAGGGTAAAAAAAAAAAAAAAGTCTCTAACTGATATCTAAAACATACAGGGTTCCCAAAATGTTTGATCATAGTATCTTTTTGGATAAAATTAATTTACTTTATGTTACCTAGGTATTCTCTCTTGGCTTTCTTGGTACCTGCACGTTCACAGGTTTCTTGAAAATTTGACTTTTGCTTAAGACCCTAAAAATAAATTAAACCAGCAGAGCTCAAGCACCCATAGATGAAAAATTTGGCTACAAAATTCTATATAAATGCTAAGTGGTCTTCTTATTGTTCATTATTACAAACATTTATTTGGCACTCTTCACTGTGGTATCTTGGTGCTTTCCCAGGATTAAGTTGAAGCAGTCTTTCCAGTGTCTTTTTTAAAATTCCTTTAGGGATTTTTGGATTTAATGCATGTCCAGGAAACTATCAACTGGTACAAGATATATATGCATATTGAATACAGTTAGGAATACAAGCATTAATACAATGTAAAGAATTTGCCAGAAGAGCTACTAGGGGCTTCCACAGGAACCGTACTTCTGTATCAGTCTGTTCATGTTTAGAAACC
>VXBL01010257.1:0-14116 GCA_013400195.1 Aramus guarauna
AGAGAGGTTGGTGGGGTTTGAACCCCCCTTCAGATCTCAACTATACGTTTACAGATTATTTTTATGTGTATTAGGCAACATTCAGTCCTACTGTAAGACCTCAGACTTCAGCTGCATAGGGATATTTCATAACAAAGTTTCAAAATACCTAGTACTACAGTCTGAATTTGTGGCTTTATAGCACAGCCCTGTGTTCTTGCAAATATTTGGTATTAAGCTGGATTTCAAGAGATTTATTTAACTTGGATATTTATTGATCATGAAAAAAATTAGTACCAAGCTGCTTTTAGATGAATGAAGAAAAGCCTAAACAAAGTTCTTGACACTGTCCTAAGCTGCACTGCAGCTATTGATCGTCCTCTTCAGCCAGTGCTTGCTGGCTATCAGCAAGGCACTTTCTACTGACAAATTACTTGTTGAAATAGTTCAACATAATTAAATAAAATAAAGGCCGTGTTAGTGAAGAAATATAAGTGATCCTTAACCATGTAGTGAATGTTTCCTAATTATTAGTGCATTTAATTTGACTTCCGTTGGAGTTCTGCTTTCTTCTCTCTCCCCGCCCCCCGGGTGGGTGAAGCTTTGGTGCAGGCTGATGGACTCTTCCCTTCTGTCCAAGCTGAGCCCTGTCAGAGCTGTCAGCTCATGGCCAAGATGGATTCAAGGAGAGGTGGGCCGTGAAACCCAAATCAGATCTGAGATTACTCCGTAGCGAGCCCTTTCCTTCACTCTCAGCAGTGCACAGTGTGTACGGTGGAGGAGAGCAAGGAAGGAGAGTGGAGGAGGAAGGTGTTGGGAAGCCCGAAGAGGAGCAGGAGAAGACATGGAGTGAGAACAAGCCCTCAGGTGGTAGGGGCTCTGCCCAGGCCATCTGGAAGGTGGGAAGGGTGAGAAGCTCGCTCGCTCTTAGGGCCTTTTTCTCTAGACCACTGCAGTGATGATTGCACTAGGCAGGGATTAATTACGGCCCAGTCAGCCCCTGTTGCTGTTTCTGGGATCAGCTCTGGAGTTGTTGAGGTCTCTTCATGTCTGCCAAAACCGCATTTGTTACCCTTCTGGAAATGAAAATAGGTGTTTGTCTTGTTTATCTTCATGAAATTGGGAGTGATAACATGGCGTGATGCCTTGTGATGTCAACCTGGAGGAGCTCCGAAAAATCACCCTCTTTCATAGGTCTTGTACAGCTTGTTTATCTTTTCATGAACATTTCTTAATACTTTTTTTGGCTATTATTTCAGAGAATATTTTGGTTGGCTCAGTGCTTATTATTCTATTCTGGTTAATGTCACTTAACCTTGCATTTGATCACTAACAAAACAATTTAGCAAACAACCTAAACACTTAAGATAACAAAAATATATATCTTTCTTTTCTTCTTTAGCCAACGAGCAGGGTCACTGTAACCTTTCTGGATAAATAGAGCAAATTCTGTGTATCAGGACTTATTTACAGAACATGGCTAGGGACNATGTTTGGCTTTCTTTATCATGTGCTATGCTAGTAGAAAATATTTGCTAGTAAAATAAAGGACAAGTCACCAAAGGTGACAGAAATAAGCACTGTTGGTATGCTACGGGTCTATCCTGAGCTGGCAGTTTGAGGTCCATGTAAATTGAAGAGGGGTTTCACAGAAGAAGCGTTGCTTGAATGTTGACTTTGCTGGCAAAAGGATTTCAACTCAGGGAATTGGGAAAGGTAGGGGCAGGTTTATTTAAGCGTACCTACAGTCCCAGATTGCAGGCAGAGTCCTCCTCTTCTGCTCAGCCAACAAGGGTGGGAATGGTGCTTAGAGCTGCTGTTTTTCCATCTCCATGACACATATTGAAGTGTGTTTCACCTTGATGAGTGTCTTGGCAGGTGTGAGGACTAAATTATATTTTAAGCTGAAATATCAAGTCTGTGACCAAATGGGGCCAGTAGAGAAAGGTTAGTACAGCACTTGGAAGGATAGTAGCTCATAGCAGCTCCTGGAAGGCACTGGAGACATTTATGAGTGAGTAAGTATTTTGTAGCAGCTATTTCTTCTTGAAAATTGTATGCATGACTGGGGTACTTGTAGACTGTTCCCATTACACAAGTGACAAGGGATGAACTGGAGTAGGCATTCGTATTCAGTTGCTTGGTTTTGTTACTGTTAGATGCAAACAACTGAAAAGCACTTGGGAAAAAACTAGATGAAAATGAACTGTCTGGATGTGTGTCTGAGAGGAGCTGGCGTGCCGAGCATGCCGGGCGTACCAGGACTCTTGACACTTTATAGAATCTGTGACACTAGCAAGAAGGACTATTTCTAGATGGTGATGAAAAGCATTCGGACAGGGACAGAAAGAAACATTTGTTTTTCTTTCAAGCTTCATTTGTGTGTCACAAGAAGTAAAAATGAAGAGTAGTCCCCGTCTTTTGTATTTTACTTTTTTCTTTTGTCAGTGTTGATGTTGACAGCATCATGGTTTTTGCTCACTGACACATTTATCCAGCCTGTCCATCCTTCACATGATCCTTTTTTTAAGGATGTTTTCCTTTGTTCCTGTATTATTTGTAATTTGTATTGCAGGAGCAGTCTCAGATCAACACCTTGTTCTGCCATAAACATGGCCCTCACACCCAAGACCTTCAGTCTGCATTTTATACCTACTAAGCATCCCTGACAAAGTAGCAATTAATTAGTCCAGACAGTGCCCCAGACAGACAATTTGTATTGTCTCCTTAATAGCAAAGGGAGAAAGGGAGAGGTTGTTACTGGTGAGACACGCTGCAGATGAGTACCAGAGCCAGGGAAGATAACTACAACTTCTGATTGTTATTGTGAAGCCTCATTGTCACAAGCCAGCGTATCGCTAACATACTGAACAGGAATACACTGGATAATGTTTTGGTTTATTTTGGTTTGTTTGTTTNAAGTGACAAGGGATGAACTGGAGTAGGCATTCGTATTCAGTTGCTTGGTTTTGTTACTGTTAGATGCAAACAACTGAAAAGCACTTGGGAAAAAACTAGATGAAAATGAACTGTCTGGATGTGTGTCTGAGAGGAGCTGGCGTGCCGAGCATGCCGGGCGTACCAGGACTCTTGACACTTTATAGAATCTGTGACACTAGCAAGAAGGACTATTTCTAGATGGTGATGAAAAGCATTCGGACAGGGACAGAAAGAAACATTTGTTTTTCTTTCAAGCTTCATTTGTGTGTCACAAGAAGTAAAAATGAAGAGTAGTCCCCGTCTTTTGTATTTTACTTTTTTCTTNTTTTGGTTTGTTTGTTTGTTTGTTTTTTTCAAAATTAGATTGATAGAGTTATAGGTGGGGTTGAAAAATGCCAACCTGCAGCGAGCAGCTTGCTGTCAAAGCCATGTCTCTGCAATGAGACATGATGAGATGATTCCCCTGCTCCTTTGCTTGCAGGGAGTTAGATTCTGCCANAGCATTCGGACAGGGACAGAAAGAAACATTTGTTTTTCTTTCAAGCTTCATTTGTGTGTCACAAGAAGTAAAAATGAAGAGTAGTCCCCGTCTTTTGTATTTTACTTTTTTCTTTTGTCAGTGTTGATGTTGACAGCATCATGGTTTTTGCTCACTGACACATTTATCCAGCCTGTCCATCCTTCACATGATCCTTTTTTTAAGGATGTTTTCCTTTGTTCCTGTATTATTTGTAATTTGTATTGCAGGAGCAGTCTCAGATCAACACCTTGTTCTGCCATAAACATGGCCCTCACACCCAAGACCTTCAGTCTGCATTTTATACCTACTAAGCATCCCTGACAAAGTAGCAATTAATTAGTCCAGACAGTGCCCCAGACAGACAATTTGTATTGTCTCCTTAATAGCAAAGGGAGAAAGGGAGAGGTTGTTACTGGTGAGACACGCTGCAGATGAGTACCAGAGCCAGGGAAGATAACTACAACTTCTGATTGTTATTGTGAAGCCTCATTGTCACAAGCCAGCGTATCGCTAACATACTGAACAGGAATACACTGGATAATGTTTTGGTTTATTTTGGTTTGTTTGTTTGTTTGTTTTTTTCAAAATTAGATTGATAGAGTTATAGGTGGGGTTGAAAAATGCCAACCTGCAGCGAGCAGCTTGCTGTCAAAGCCATGTCTCTGCAATGAGACATGATGAGATGATTCCCCTGCTCCTTTGCTTGCAGGGAGTTAGATTCTGCCATGCTGCGGCGGTTGGAGAAGAGGATTTTGGTCGACCTCCCAAGTCAAGAGGCACGGCAGGTGATGATCCAGCACTGGCTGCCTCCTCTGAGCAACAGCGGAGGAGTGGAGCTGAGAACGGATCTAGACTACAGCTTGCTGGGCCGGGTGAGACATGCTGCAGCAGGGACAATGCCCACTCGGTGCTTGAGGTCTTTCAGGGTGGGAAGCATAAGCAAGAGTGGCATACACCACCCACAGCAGTGACATTATGCTGTGGCCAGAGGTCCAGGGGGTTGGGATGACACTTCTGTGTACAGCAACTGCAACGTACAGAGCTGGGCCAAGGACCTCAGCTCAGTGTGAGGCTCCAGGCAAAGGGAAACCAGCCAGACGTGGGGCTGAATGTTTCACAGGCACTTACCTGGCCATGGAAATCACACAGCTCTGCTTGCAGAATGGTGTATTCTGATCCTCTCTGTTGGGCCAACTTTCCAGCCTTAAATACAGGGAGATTTCCAGCAACAGTATATTTTATCACTTCTGACCAGGCTGGGAGCACTTCCGATTCATCGGGGTAATGACAAGTTAATTGTGTAGGGAAGGTTTGTCACAGCTCCATGGCTGTGGGAGAAAAGAGCATTTAGGCAGTGAAGAGATTCACTAGATATCAGGCTCTCTTCATTAGCCCTTTGTCACATCCTAAATTCTCTGAAAATATCTTACAGCTTACCCAGTTGGCCCTTTTTACATCTGTTCACAGAGCATTACTGCTCAGGTTTTGTTTCATAAGTGTTAATAAGGAAATATAGTTATTTCATTAACAGGAAAGCCAGGAACAGACAAAGAAAGGTGGGGTTTATTTGACCTATGGAAAATTGCCCTTTAGAAAATGCCCAGTATTTTCCTTGCTCCTACAAGGTCCTGTGGGCATTCAAAACAAGAAGTGACATGGGAGGGTACACATAAAAGTATATATATCTGTGTATGTGCGTTTATATATAGACACATATAAATACATTTCAGACAGGAACAGACTTTAGAAATATTTTATATAAATATATATAAAATAGATATGCTTCTAAGTGCCATTCCTGTCCAATTTGCAAGCCTGTAAGCTGTATGTATCATTCTGATCCTGCCACAGGAAACAGACGGGTACTCCGGGTCAGACATTAAACTCGTGTGCAAGGAAGCAGCTATGAGACCAGTGAGGAAAATTTTCGATGCTCTTGAAAATCATCAGCCAGGTACCACAGCTCTGAGTAGAGAATCCCATCTGGGAAACACTGACCTAGTGCTGCAACTCTAGACATTACAACGTTAACCCCAGCAGGTGGAGCTCTGTCACCTCCTTAGGAAAGTTTTAAACTGTATTTCTAAAACATCTACCTAAGCTAACATTTCTGAAAAATTAGGCCTTTTTTTAAAGCTGTCACCACCTGTGCTCTGTGCACAAACACTTTTTCTTTTATCGCACTAGGTTCATTCTTTTGTTTTCATGTACAAAGTGTTGCATTAGGCAGGGGCATAAAAGAATGTCTTTTTTTAATAACAGTATTTAATAATTCTTTTCTCTTTAGGTAACAGTAACTTACCCATGATCCGATTAGACACGATCACAACTGCAGATTTCATGGATGTGATTGCCCACACCAAGCCATCAGCAAAGAACCTAAGCCAGAAGTACACAGCTTGGCAGAGAGAATTTGAGTCAGTTTGAAGAGGAAAACCCCAAAAGATTGAAAACTTCCAAGAATTTTGCTATCCAAAATGGCATTGCCTTGCCTCCAAAGGATTGAACAGTGAAAGGAAGGAAGTGCTGGTTTTTTTCAGGAAAGAGAATGCAGTGACAAATGTCAGAGGGAAATCTTCACTTTCAGAATTTATTAGCTCTTTTCAATGACCAGTCAATAAATATGCTGCATGGAAATAAGGCGATGGCAGTTGCTATGTAATGAAGACTCCAGCCTTAATTTTATGTATAAAGACTTAAAAGATTGCTTGCTTCTCAGTCTTTATTCATGGCAGTTGTTTATTGGTTTGGTGTAGAACTGGGGCAGAAAGCTTGTTAAGAACAGTTAGATGATTAGTGTAAATCTCCTTTTCTGAGACCTATTGAAGCATCACAATCGGCGTAGCTTTACCAGAATGACCTGCACCCCCTTTAATGAAACCTAAGTGACCACGTTCAGTGCAATTCCAGACCTTAGCAGCGCCTTGTAATGTGGTTTGTCATCATTTTCAGCTGAGATCAAAGCCTTGACATGCCAAATGTATTGCTTTCCAGTTGGTTTGGGGTATTTCCAAGGTGGAAAAGGCGAGGAAGTTGGAGACATTGTAGAAAATCTGCAGATATAGGCTAATCTAACTAGAAATTGGATTGGTGGTTACTCACTGGTTTCCAGCCAGCCATAAAATACAAACAGCAAGTCTTTGCAGCGCAGTGGTAAATATTAGTCAAGTTGGAGACTTTTCTGCTTACAAACATGGCCAGGTCACCAGTCAGGACTGCCACGTATCTTTTAATGAGAAATTCTAATAAATAATTCTTTTCATTACTGCCCCTCTGTTCCCCTCCCTCTTGCTCGACAAGAGTTATCCTCTGCAGTTCTCCCACTGTTTCCCTGTGTGGGCATGTGTACAGCTGCTTTTCTGTGTACAATGACCTTGCACGCCTTCCAGCACACTCAGGGAAAAAGTTTCTTTTTGTTCTGGTGTCACTCACATTGTCAGAAGTCTTTATGGGCGATGTCTTCACAGGATTTTACTTCTAGATCTCTTGCCTCCTGCACCTGACTCTGGCCAAAGACCCCTCTGGTGTACTCCACGCAAGTTCAGAATCATTGGCATGAACACAATGTGTGAATTTATTCAAAACTGGAAGGTAAATTTATAAGGGTACACAAGCAGTTTCTAAAGACAGCTTCTGCACCTGGAGGGGGGCGTTATTGATTCTTGTATTTCTACTGCAAAGTCTGCTCTGTCCACACATTCTGTCTCAGACAGAGATTAAATCTGAACGTAGGTAACCACCCACCAAGTGAGACTGCAGAGAGACAATTTTGTCATGTAAAGAGAGTTTCCCATTCATTCATCACAATGATTTTTCTTAACAAGAACAAGGATGGTTCATTAACACAAAACTGTATGTGTTACAATGTATAATTACAATCTAATAATTTAACACTCAAGAGCACTGTAAAACAACTGTAAAGGACTTTGATTATTACAGTTTGCAAATGGACCAGAAAAGCTATTTACCATCATTACAAAGTTGGTTCATATTGGGGGATTTAGCGCATAGGAAAAGCACCACATACTACAGAATTAAATTCCATTTTACAGCTCTGCTAACCAACTGTGTAAAACTGGAATCTGTCCCCATGGCTTGTAAAGGATTTTTTTTTCCGTAACATTAAAAAGAAACAAAAAAAAAAAAAACCCAACCATAGTGAAATTTTGCAACTCTAGCATTAATAGGACCCTTCTGAGGTCTAATTTCAAAAATTCACAGTCTCTAAAGCATTTAACACCAGATTTTTGGTTCTGTACCATTCTTTTTAATAACAGCATCTAATTAAAACATCTGTAAAATGCTGACAGTTTTAATTTTATCTAGAATTTGAAAAACAGAAGTCAGGATCTGTTCTAATGAGAGGAAAGACATCAACAGAAGTTATTATTAAACAATGGCGATATTTTAATTTAAGTCACTTCTAAATGTGCCTAATCTCTACCTTTAAATTAGAGCAGAGCAGAGACATAGTCGCTGAATCACTACAGGCTGTCTAAGGCTCTGTTAGTCTTCAAGGTTTATTTACTTGAGTATTTCCAGTGGTTTTTTTCAGCTTATTCAGCAGAAGAACGTGACACTTTCCAGACAGGGCTTTTCATCAGTTATTTCTTGAAAACGGAAAATAAACAGAACTTTTCTCCGTGGCATTCGGGAAAGCAGCTCTGTTGGTTGTAGCAGTTCTGTCTCACCTGGGTATCCATTCACATCCTTGTGAAACTACTACAGGAAGGGGCTGTGCTGGGGCCCACATCGATCCTCTGCCCTTTCACAACTCGAGTGGAACGAGCTCATGGCTAGGTTTATGATGCAATGCATGCATTGATCCTGTGAATTTAATTTTTGAAGCAAGAGTAAAGGAAATTACATCAAATAGATGTTTCTTCAAACTAACTATTCCCTTCCTCATAGCAGACACTCTAGGATATGTTCCACTGCCTCTGGGAAATTCTCACAGGTTAAGTAAGGAGACGGATTGATTTTGTCCTCATCTGCCGGTCGGTATTTACCTGTAACAGATTAACAAAAAGATATGCAAATGAGCTTGGTAAATGTATCTTCCCCCCCCACCCCCCGAAAATTACAGCCAGGTCAGATCAGTAACAACCAGACACAGTAGGAGGAATGCCCACCTGAGGTTCTCCTGCAACAAGCACTTCCCTAAACAAGCTTTACTGAAGATTCTGCCCCTTTACTCCACTCTTGGGAGAGCCCACCTGGAGTACTACATCCAGCTCTGGGGGCCCCAGGACAAGAAGGACATGGAGCTGTTGGAGAGAGTCCAGAGGAGNTAAGGTTCCACTTTTGTCTGAAGCAAAATTACTTTTATAATTACCAGTGTAATTATTAAGGAATGGCATCAGAGTTTCTGAATGATCAGAGATTACATTGAGATGACTGATTTTGGCAATCTCAGATGTCACAGTAACAGTTCTCTCTGTTTTTTTGGTTAGCGCTCGGGATTTTAGAGTCATTAGAACAAGAAATCCACACCTACATCACTGGCCCCCATTTATTACTTCATATCATTCTACTATCATTTCAGGGTCTGTGCTCTAGCCCTGTCATTGAAACATTAAATATAAGGGCCTATCCTGACTTAATTGCAATCTACTGCTTGCTAGGCTGCCATGCTGCAGCTGGGGAAGTTTATCTGCTGAATTCACCCCAAAATAAATGAGATGATGGACCTGAGATGTCCCAGCAGCCAGAGAGAATGGTGAGAGAACAAACCACAGGAACGTCAGGCCTCTGCAAAGCACCAGGGCTAGATGCAGGGCTCAGAGGGCAAGATCACCGAACGCACCACTGCCTCCCAAAATGATCCATCGAGTACGTACCAGTCCTGACCAAAATCCCACGCATGCCTGCATTCTGGGCACCCCCAACATCATCCCTACAGTCCTGGGACAGAACAGGAGATCAGCTGGTGAGTCATAACAGATGGAATTTGTTAATAGTTTTCTTCATTCAAATTCAATTACAAGCAGACTTTGCACATCACTAACCAGCCACTTAAAAGCCGCTACAGTGAGTCAAATCCTGTAGCAGCCTGTTACACAAACTGTCACAGAAATACTTTAACTACGTGCTTTTTGCCTGACCAAATAGTGAGATCCCATCATGCAGGAATGGATGACTTTAGAGAGGCCCTCAGAGACATGGTAAACAGACTAGACATGTCAACAGACTGCGCAGGACGGTTGAGGCTTCTCTAGTACCCACTGAAGTAAGAGAACAAAGCCCATGGACTACAGATTAAATCCTGCAAGTTTTGATGGTTCAGTTTTCACCCCTTGTTTAATCACAGCACTTTGCGAAAGATCAGTTCACAGCACTTGGGAGGCACGACAGCGGAGATGAGCACTACGTTAACAGGCAGGTGACAAGGTACTTGGTCTACACGTACANCAACCTGGGCTAGTGGAGGGTGTCCCTGCCCATGGCAGGGGGTAGGACTGGGTGGGCTGGGAGGTCCCTTCCAACCCAAACCAGTCTGTGATTCTATGATTCCTCCAGGGGCAGCTCTGGCTCAACATTAGTGTTACTGATGCACTGGTTTCACTCTGCTGCACTGGCACCGTTCTTTCACTGACTGTTCAGATATTCACATCATAGGTTCTTGAAATCATAATGTTAGCATCTTCTCTTCTGGCTTTTGTGAGGAAGAGTAGGATTGTTTGCTTACATTTTCAGCATAATGGACTGGGTGAGCTGCCACCTTAGACAGACCTTACGCAGTCCATGGTACCATCAGTAACATTAATAACACTTGTCAGACCCTTAAGGTTCCACTTTTGTCTGAAGCAAAATTACTTTTATAATTACCAGTGTAATTATTAAGGAATGGCATCAGAGTTTCTGAATGATCAGAGATTACATTGAGATGACTGATTTTGGCAATCTCAGATGTCACAGTAACAGTTCTCTCTGTTTTTTTGGTTAGCGCTCGGGATTTTAGAGTCATTAGAACAAGAAATCCACACCTACATCACTGGCCCCCATTTATTACTTCATATCATTCTACTATCATTTCAGGGTCTGTGCTCTAGCCCTGTCATTGAAACATTAAATATAAGGGCCTATCCTGACTTAATTGCAATCTACTGCTTGCTAGGCTGCCATGCTGCAGCTGGGGAAGTTTATCTGCTGAATTCACCCCAAAATAAATGAGATGATGGACCTGAGATGTCCCAGCAGCCAGAGAGAATGGTGAGAGAACAAACCACAGGAACGTCAGGCCTCTGCAAAGCACCAGGGCTAGATGCAGGGCTCAGAGGGCAAGATCACCGAACGCACCACTGCCTCCCAAAATGATCCATCGAGTACGTACCAGTCCTGACCAAAATCCCACGCATGCCTGCATTCTGGGCACCCCCAACATCATCCCTACAGTCCTGGGACAGAACAGGAGATCAGCTGGTGAGTCATAACAGATGGAATTTGTTAATAGTTTTCTTCATTCAAATTCAATTACAAGCAGACTTTGCACATCACTAACCAGCCACTTAAAAGCCGCTACAGTGAGTCAAATCCTGTAGCAGCCTGTTACACAAACTGTCACAGAAATACTTTAACTACGTGCTTTTTGCCTGACCAAATAGTGAGATCCCATCATGCAGGAATGGATGACTTTAGAGAGGCCCTCAGAGACATGGTAAACAGACTAGACATGTCAACAGACTGCGCAGGACGGTTGAGGCTTCTCTAGTACCCACTGAAGTAAGAGAACAAAGCCCATGGACTACAGATTAAATCCTGCAAGTTTTGATGGTTCAGTTTTCACCCCTTGTTTAATCACAGCACTTTGCGAAAGATCAGTTCACAGCACTTGGGAGGCACGACAGCGGAGATGAGCACTACGTTAACAGGCAGGTGACAAGGTACTTGGTCTACACGTACATCACCGATCATGATGGCCTCCTCAGGGGCACAGCCAGCCCCGCGCAGAGCTTCCAGGAAGAAGGTTTTCTCTGGCTTTCCAACCACTATTGCTTTGGTGTCTGTCGCATATTCCAGCCCAGTTACAAAAGGTCCGGGTCCCAGAGCCAAGCCATCTTTTTTCTTGAAATATCTGGCTTTATGTATAGCTATAAGAGGAGCACCATCCAAAATCAACCTAAAGAATTAATGAAGAAGAAAGCACAAAAATTACTCTAAAGAAACCGTATCTACAGCTGAAGGCCTCAACTGGCTTTTAAGTTGATGACAAAACTCCCACTGTCTTTCATGATGCCCCAAATTATAATGCAAGCTGGCATTCATTTGGATAGTCAAATAAAGTTCCCTCCTTTCTTTTCCCCAGAAACAGCTAGCAAAACAAATCCCTCAAATAAAGAATTTATTAACCTGAGGATTTTAGCAGGTAACTATTTTTAAATCCTGTTTATATCTCTAATGTACTTAGGTCCACCACTCTAAGCAGCCTCACTTTTCACCACGGCAAACATCCTAACATTAAACCCCATCTGATTTCTCCACGCAAATATGTTAAAATACATTGATCACAGGTAGTGGCTGTAGGTAGCAGTTTGATGGCCACAGACTTAATCTCCTCACCTGGACTGAGAACACAGCCATGCTTTCAGGCTGCTGCTGCCAGGAAATCTGCAGCCCAGCAGTTCTTGGGGCTGTTGGTATCACTGGTAACAGCTAAACAACTATGTGTATCCATCAGAGATGGGTGTTCAGGGGAATCCCAGGTAGAAGGTGAATCATGTTACCTTAACTTTATATTTTAATGTTGGAGCAATTACAATAAAATATTACAGGAAAAGGCACAAAGCTGTTAGGTGCATTCATGTCCCACCAAATTCCCCAGGTAACAGCACTATTATTACTGAGCCTTTTAGAAACAAAGTTGGATTTGGGCTCCTTGCTATTGGGAACCAAAAATTTCAAGTGGAAGATAGTACAAAGCAACAAGTCAGCAGATTCCTAACACTTCTGAGTACAATGAAAGTCTCACAGAATAAGGGTCATAATGCGCGGTATGGCGGCATTACAGGAGGGCCTTGGCTGGGAGCCTCAGCAAGAAAGTGCAGCAGTCTGACAGACTAGGAACTGCTCCCTGCCCAAAGCTGAGATCCCCCCACCTTCCATGGGCCCATTTCTGCCCCAACACACCAGCGTGCACCCTCCTCGGGGTTCTGCAGACATCATCTCTGCCTGCCAGATGACTTACCCGTTAAAAACCTGCACAGAACAAGGCATTGTCTGGAGTGGGTGGAAAAATGCAAGGGAAGAAGTAATTAAGAAATGGCAGTTGCTCCACCAGTCTCTCAGTCAGCACCTCCTTAGCCTCGCTACCCCGTCACGCCTGTCAATTCACTTCACGTCTGCTTGAGGGCTCTCATCTAACACTTGCCTTGTAAAATCCTTGTGTCAGGGACCGTGTCTCGTTAGCACACACAGCGCCTGAACAGTGGACCCATGACAGCAAAGTAATAAACAGGAGTTTATGAGGGCTGGCTTTCACAGAATCTGGACCTAACCATTGATTCTTCCGTTATCTGCCCGGTAGTTTTTCCTTACAGCAGACGCAGCAGCTACCTGTCCCGCGGCAAAGGGAAGCCTGCGCAGCTGCTGCACTAGAGGAATCCTCTGGGTACTACCACGCACAGCAACGTTATTGCAGTTCTCTCCCTCCCCAGCCTCAGTTTCAGTGCAACAAAAGCCCTCCAGACAGCGTCTATAAAAGTTGAGGTAACGACTGCCAAACGCTTCCCGTTCGACTTTACAGCACCTTCCTCAGGTACTGCAGGCAACTCCAGTCTTTATCACAACAGGTAGGAATGTAACTAGCAAAGCTGGGGGATAGAGGGAAAACGTTGGCCATTATCTTGAGGGCAGAAAGGATTTATTTTCCCCTGAACCCTGCCTGATTTACAAAAAAAGTCTTTAAGAAATCAAACAAAATCTTGCTTTGCCCTTTCACTGCCTTTCTGGAGCTCTGCTGTGGCTCTGCTCAAAGAGGCTGCCTTAGGTGAGTTGTATGCTCCTTGGAGGATGTCTGCTCCTTCCCACATGCTTGCAGAGCAGCCTGGGTACTCTGAGCAGTACATAAATGATAATATTTCATTTCACTTAATTATCACAAAACACTCCTATTGAATCAATGCATTCCAAAGCAAGTTCAACAAGAAGAGAGCTGGCATGTGTATCTGTGAGCAACCAGATATGTTCACAATGGGAGGATACCTCTAGGATACAGAAGAATTTGAGAGCAGCAGCACAACCACTTACATTCGGCAGTTTGCAGGAAGGATCTCATCTGAGAGAATTCTTTTAAATGTGGCATCAAAATCCCATATATACAAAAAGAGAAATTTAGTTTCGGGCATTTCAAATGGTGCCTAGAGAATGTCCTTACTCTGTGTATCTCATTTTGGGACTCATTTTGGGTTAGATTTACCTAACCTAATGTTGGATATCAACTGAGTAGTTGCCTACCAGGTAATTAGCCTGGGCTCTTCACAGTCAGAGGAGAGGAAAAAGCACTTCTAGGGCACAGTTCAATTGTCCTATTTTAAGCACTACTAGGGGAAAAATGAATGATGCCTTACAAGTGCCTCCTCTCTCCCTCAGGAGCCCAGGTCACCAGCTCAGCTACAGGCATTGGCACTGTAGATATCTGCATTTAATCAGATTCACCTTAAAGTTCTGCTATGAGCAATG
>VXBL01010259.1:0-17250 GCA_013400195.1 Aramus guarauna
CCTGCTGAAACCAGGACAATCTACTAATAACATTTAGAGCAATATTCAAAGCAGTCATGTTCTTATTTTGAACAGTGATAACTTATTCAGGAAAACCAACTGTTATATTTTATCTAATTTGAAGAAGCTGACCTTTGCTCCAAAGTGAGTGTTTGCAGTGTCTGGTCTTAGTAAAGAGCCAAAGCTAAGCAATGCAACATAAAATTGTTTAGATGTCTGTATCATGACTTTTTTTAGTGAATAAACTGGCATGAAGCATGACATTCAGTGAAATATGATACCCTCACAAATTTATCTCAGCTGGCAAAAGACAGATTTAAGTACATGACAGGATATCTTTGTATTACAGTAGTATTAACTTATGTAACCGGAGTGTAAGTAGTTAAGACAGGTAGGATAATTATTATTTTTTTGGTTATAAAACCATGTATGCAGTCTGCATTGAATATTAACAAAACAAGCTTGTATTTTATCTCTTTTAAATCTAAATATTTTCCCTGAGTTAAAAAAACAAAAAGTGCTCCTTAAAGGCATTTCAATTCTAGGAATATATTTCATAGCCAATAAAAACTAGTTGAGTTACAAAAGAGAACTATGAAAGTAACAGCAAAACACTCTCCAAAGACTGATCTAAGTCATTATATTCCCAAGCCTGCAATAGGCCCACAAGGCTGCATCAAATCATTCAACACTTCTCTACAACCATTCAGCACAAGCTGTGTTACAGAAAATAAGAAATGGCAATGGTATAAAGAAGAAACTATTGAAGGATGATTTATCAAGCCTCCTTTGGGTTAAGGGGTCATTTAGAAATGGTTAATAGATGATTAACAGATGTTTTAAATCTTCTTGTTATTATCATAAATAGTATGCTGCATATACATTTAAAAGAACAGCTGTAAGAGTGATTTATGAGAAAAAGCTATAGCCATGATTCATGTAACTAATGACCTGTGCACCCTATTGGGAAATATTATTTATTATTAATATCTACTAATCACAAATTATTCACTTAAAACAGCACCTTATTTTAAAGCATGACAGATATATATGCCTGTTTAAGAGTCTCATAGTGGAGCTGTAATATCATTGAACACTCATGATTATTTATTGAGATATGTCAACCCACAGTTTAACAGCAGAGCAGCTATAAACAATACACTGAAATATACTTAGTGTTTCACATGATCACGTGTGTGAAGCCACCTGCCATGGAGTAAGAAGACAAATCAATACCTTCAAACAGGCTTGTACTTCATGAAAGTATGTAGTGGACATACCATCAGCTGGTTTGAGACAAGAGTCTACGCTATGCCATATAAAGTTTTGCAGGAGCACATAAATGTCAAAAGTAGACAGCTGAGCTAGGATTAGGTAACATTGTCTGGGATTATGTACTAGCACTAAAAGCACGTCAGGTAAATGCTTACTTTCTTCAAAAGAAGTGCTAATTTAGCAAATGAATCAAAGACATCTTCAAATAGACATATCTGAATACTTCTAAGGGCAGTGCTACTATAGCTGTGATAGTCTAACCAGGTAAAACAGACAAGTTTTTAGACTTGAAGTAATATTTTATTAGATTAACTGGTTTATTTGGAAAAATATAACTGAGTGTCACCTGGCTCCTCCTTCACATATAAAAATATAAACTTGAAAGTTAAAGCTCAGAATGCGTGTGCTGAGTTTAATCACATTTTAATCCATTAAATCATCTTTTTCAGAGTAACTTTTCCATGTTCCACAAACAAAAAAATTATCTTTCCTTCTCCTTCCTATTAGAGAAGGAAACCACCTTGAAGTAGTTTTCCACATCAAGGTGGTCCTTCTGCTCCATGGGTAGTAATAGCTTCTTCTCTCAGGTAGTTTAACCCAGATACATTAACTAGTCAGACCAAAAAACATTTTCTCATTTTTCAATTACTTTTGAAGTTTTCAGCTTTTATTTCAAACATGAAGAGAGCTTGTGGAATCACAACACTCGAATATTTCCCATCAACTGCTTTTTTTGGTTTAAACAAATAGTATTACTGCTACTGTATAGATATATGCCTAATAAATAATCTCAACACTGTGAAGGTCTAAAACAAAAACTTGGTTATAAGTCTGAATTGATTGATTTTAACATGCCATCAGTATAAAATTGTATCTGAATGCTGCATGAATGCAATTAGCATGGAGTGGCTCTGAAGAATTCAGACCAAGTCTCCATAACCATGAAGTCTTTTACTATTGCAATCTGTAAATAATGTGCATTGAACACATAAAAGATGGCTTTAAAGAAAAAGGAAATAATCTTTATTTCTTACCTATTATAGAAAAGAAGAAAAGCAACATACTTTATATTTCAGCAAGAAAGGTTATGCTTGTAAGTAGGAAAAAAATTTCTAATGGTAAGAATACCAAAGCAATGGAATAGGTTTCCTTCAAGGAGAATGAAATCTCCATTGCTAGCAGATTTAGGAACATGTTAGACAATCATTTGACATGAATAGGCATAGCTTGTCCTGTATTGCACCACTGAGTGGACTGTCAGATCCCTCAGAATTGCTGTTTGTTTCTATAATAGCACTTACAACAGCTTCAGATCTACTTGCTCTGACTCTAGCCTGGTGTGTTTAATTTGGGGCAGAAGCTAGATACTACATGAAAAATTATTCAGACTGTCCATAAGCTAAAAAAAAAAAATCCAAACAGAACTGCACTCAACAACAAGGAAACAAAAAACACAAGATGGCAAGCATTAATACTTTCAGAAGAAGAATGAAAATAAATACAAAGAACTGTGTTAAAACCATAAAAATTCTGGCAAAAAAAAAAAAAGGTGGACAGAAATAATCTGCCAATCACTTAATATAAAAAAGGGTGGTTTTTAAAAAAAAAAATTCTACCTCCAAACTGCTTTTACATCACGCAGAATATGCCATCTATCACAACCAAGCAATCCTTCACACGAGTGAATTTTATTCTAAGTAAACATTTGGACTGTAAAAACTCCAACCAGAAGTTGGCTCCTTTTCCACATGAGGAGGGAGGCCTGGAAACACTAATATGTGGCAGTAATAACATCCTTTACCTCAGCTGTTTAACTACATTTTATATGAACAGAATTAAACTGATCTCCAGGAGATATTTTAGACAGTATACAGTAGATCCAAGGCCTTACCCTTATTAATGAAAACCACTATGACAGTATAGAAGGCAGAGTTAAGTCATAAAAGTGCGGAGTAAATAGAGGGAAAGATACCATTAAGCCAGGAAACAATTCACCCTTTGGAAACAGGGATCAGCAGTGAATTAGGGTGCCAAATCATACTCTTTTTTTCAGTTTAGAGATTATTACATTAGTAGAAATTCAGCAGGGCTTGGAAGAAGGAAGATACTGTCAATTACCATTGCCACACCTCTAAGACAGTGAGGGGCTCTTGACTTCCACCAAGTCTAGAGCTTGGCAGGAACTAGCACATATTTGCTGCTGTTTCTCATAGCTCACAGAATGAGAGTACACAAAGGCATGATGCTATTTGTGCTCATAGTACAGATAAGGGAGAAATGTATCAGGTGAGCTATATTCTTCTTCCTACATATCCGGAACATATCCTACCTATAAAATAGTAATTTTATAATAATAATACATACATTTTAGTGAAACAAAAAAAAGACCTAATTTTTAGTGAAACTAAAGCCATTGTCCTGGTTTTGGCTGAGATATTGTTAATTTTCTTTCTGGTTGCCTATGTAAGTACTGTGTTTTGGATTTAAGATGAGAATAATGCTGATAACACATTGATGGGTTTAGTTGCTGCGGGGTAGCTGTTGCGTCTACACTAAGTCAAGGACTTTTCAGCTTCCCACCCCCACCAGGTGCACAAAAAGCCAGGAGAGCACAGCCAGGACAGCTGGCTCAGACTGGCCAAAGGGATATTGCCTACCATGTAACATCATGCTCGTATATAACTGGGGAAGCTAGCTAAGAGGTAGAATTGCTGCTTGGAAACAGGCCGGGCAGTGGGCTGTTTTTGTGGTTTATTTTTCCTTCTGCATGTGGTGAGCAATTACATTTGCGCATCACTTGTATTATTGTTATTACTATTATAATTATTCTCTTCCTTTGTTATCCTGTTAAGACTTAATCTCTGAATCCATTCTTTTTCTAGTGAAAACTGCAAATGCTCCACGATGATAAGTTTAAAGAGGTATGCACTAAACCATTTGATTATTGACACGGTTTAGGCCCAGCCGAGCACCAGGCGGCCGCTCGCTCACCCCTCCCCCGGCGGGGTGGGGAGGAGACCGGACAAACAAAGGCAAAAGCCTCGTGGGTTGCGGTAAGGACAGGTTACTGGGACAGCAAGGGAGAGGGGAACAAACAACAACAGTACTGATAACAGAGATACACAATGGGTGATAACAGAAAACAATTTACCCATCTCAGGACCGCCCCGGAGCCATGCCGAACCCGCCCCTCCCCAACCAGCCCCCTTTTCTGGTGAGCATGACGTCATGTGGTATGGAATAGCCCCCGGCCAGCCTGGCTCACCCGGCCTGGCTCCTGGTGACGTTAACTCTGGCCTAGCCAGAGCCAGGACATTATGTGCACTATAATTCCTGGATCTTCACACAATATAAACACATAAGTGTTTACTAACTATCTAAAAAGAATATTTTAAGGAAGAGAATTTTAATCTATTCCAGTAGAACATGAATGTAGAATGACTACAATATTCTAGGCCATAGAGATTTTAATGGGAGCATGTTACCAAAGTGCTGCTAATAAGGCCTTTGACAAATCTGTCCAGGCCTTCATTTTAAACAGGGACATGAATACTCCAGTCTTTGCTTAGGTTCTAGCTGCTCTTTTAAAGTGTTGGACCTCATTCAGAAATTCTTACGCACTGGCTGATGTGTTATTGAATGCTTTAAATTAAGGCTTCAGAAATCTAAATAAATTCTGTTATCAAGACCAGGACTCCAGTCTCATGCAGATACTAGTGATATGTCATTAGTCAACTTAATACAAGATTTCAATCAATATCTTGGAAAATGGAACAATAATGCAAAGCAAACCTTTCCACACAGCACTTCTGAAGAACAGTTTGAAGTTACTCCCTTAAACAAAATCTGCTTTAAAAATACATGGCTGCTTGAAGAAAATTACATATTAGCTAGCCACTATATACAATTTCCCCATGTTATTACAAGGTCAGTTTAGAAACCCAGTAAGAGTAAGAGCGCAACACTAACAATTAGCAAGTCAAAATGGAAAGATGTGTTTGGGGCATTATTATTATTATCATAACTATTATGTGAGAGATTGAGTAATGACCAATGAGAGTCCATCTTATGTAAAAATAGAGATACAGTACTATTTCAAATTCTAAATTTATAACGGTCTTGTCTCCTTCCAAATTCAATAGTATTAAGCAGATGAGAACCACAGGGAAAAAAGGTTCAGAGCGTTCATAGGAGAACAAGGTAGTGCAGATACATTATAGGCTGTATAAAATGGCATTTTTGAAGTCAAAATAGGCTAAAAAATCTTTGCTGAGGTCAGCTACTCATTAATAAAGGAGAGCATGCCACAATCTAATGTCTGGATCAATGTAATTGCACTGAGAGAGACGAAAGGAAACTGCATGCATTAAGAATCTCACTATAAATTACACAGGTCCCCTTATCTTACTCCCACTGAAGTCAACAGCAAATATTCAGCTTCAGTGAGATTGCTGATGGGCCCTAAATTATCCTTGGGTGTACATCACAGGGCCTGTAATTACCATCTTTTACTCTGTTTGATAAGAGGTAACCTCACAGACATGTCATTGGAGTTAGCATACCCTTTTTTAAATAAGGAATCTAGAATGAAGACATTTCCCTTTATTGCCAACCTTTTCTGAAGAAAATTAATACCACCTCAGAGTTATTATTGGTGAACTGCTCAGCTTTGCTGAAACTTGATATATGATGGAATAGATATTGAGTGAATTTTGACAGTTGATGGAGATATTAAATAACACACACTTAAATGAGTCAAGTAATTTTGAGAGAGGCGGGGGCAGCACGGGGGTAGACAGCTGCTCCCAAAGAATATATTTTAATAGCAGAATAAGTATGGACTCCCATTAACAGAAAAACCTGAATCATAGAATCAATCATAGAATCATAGAATGGTTTGGGTTGGAAGGGACCCTAAAGATCATCTAGCTCCAACCCCTCTGCCATGGGCAGGGACACCCTTCACTAGACCAGATTGCACAAAGCCTCATCCAACCTAGCCTTGAACACTTGCAGGGAGAGGGCCTTCATAACTTCTCTGGGCAACCTGTTCCAGTGCCTCACCACCCTCACAGTGAATAATTTCTTTGTAACATCTAAATCATAGAATCATAGAATCTTTAAGGTTGGAAGAGACCTCTAGGATCAAGTCCAACCATCAACCCAACACCACCATGTCTATTAGACCATGTCCCAAAGTGCCATATCTACATGCTTTTTGAACACCTCCAGGGATGGTCATTCCACCACCTCTCTGGGGAGCCTGTTCCAATGTCTGACCACCCTTTCAGTGAAGAATTTTTTCCTAATATCCAACCTAAACCTCCCCTGGAGCAATTT
Source organism: Aramus guarauna (assembly GCA_013400195.1). Lineage (NCBI taxonomy): Eukaryota > Metazoa > Chordata > Aves > Gruiformes > Aramidae > Aramus > Aramus guarauna. Next base: position 6,616 of record VXBL01010259.1, read on the forward strand.
GAGGTTGTTTCTTCTTGTCCTATCACTTGTTGCTTGGGATAAGAGACCAACACCCACCTCACCACAACCTCCTTTCAGGTTGTTTTAGACAGCCCTCAGCCTCCTCCAGACTAAACAACTCCATTTCCCTCACCTGCTCCTTTTAACACTTGTGCTCCAGACCCTTCACCAGCTTTGTCACCCTTGTCTGGACACACTCCAGCACCTCAGTGTCCTTGTAGTGAGGGGCCCAAAACTGAAACAGTACTCGAGGTGCGGCCTCACCAGAGCCGAGTACAGGGGGACAATTACTTCCCTAGTCCTGCTGGCCACACCATTCCTGATACAAGTCAGGACGCTGGTGGCCTTCTTGGCAACACAGGCACACTGATGGCTCATATTCAGCTGCCTATTGAGTAGCATCCCCAGGTCCTTTTCATCCAGGCAGCTTTCCAGCCACTCTTTGCCAAGCCTGTAGTGTTACCTGGGGTTGTTGTGACCCAAGTGCAGGACCCAGCACTAAGCCTTGTTGAAACTCAAACAGTTGGCTTCAGCCCATCAATCCAGCCTGTCTAGATCCCTCTGCAGAGCCTTCCTACCCTCAAGCAGATCGACACTCCCTCCCAACTTAGTGTCATCCACAAACTTACTAAGGGCGCACTCGATCCCCTCATCCAAATCATTGAAAAAGATATCAAACAAGACCAGCCCCAAGACCGAGCCCTGGCAAATACTGCTTGTGACCAACCACCAACTGGATTTAACTCTGTTCACCACTACTCTCTGGGCTCAGCCTTCCAGCCAGTTTTTTATCCAGTGAAGAGTGCACTCATCTAAGCCATGAGCCACCAGCTTCTCTAGGAGAATGCTGTGGGAGACCATGTCGAAGTTCACTGAACTGAAGTTCAGGTAGACAAGATCCACAGCCTTTTCTTCATCCACTAAGCAGGTCACCAGCTCATAGAAGAAGATCAGGTTGGTCAGACAGGACCTGTTCATGAACCCGTGCTGGCTGGGCCTGATCCCCTGGTTGTCTTGCACACCCTTGATGAGCACACTCAAGATCATCTGCTCCATAACCTTTCCCGGCACTGAGATCAGGCTGACAGGTCTGTAGTTTCCCACATCCTCTTTCGGGTCTTTCTTGTAGAAGGGCATCACATTGGCAAGCCTCCAGTCATCTGGGACCTCTCTCTTAACCAGGACTGTGGATAAATGATGGAGAGTGGCTTGGCAACCTCCTCTGCCAGCTCCCTCAACACTCTCAGGTGGATCCCATCCAGCCCTATAGACTTGTGAGTGTCCAGGTAGCAAAGTAGGTCATTAATTGCTCCCTCCTGGATCTTGGGGGGTTTATTCTGCCCTTTGTCCCTGTCTTCCAACTGAGGGGGCTGAATGCCCTGAGGGCAGCTGATCTGGCTATTAAAGACTGACACAAAAAAGACATTAAGTACCTCAGCCTTTTCTTCATCCTTGGTGGCCATGTTCCCCTCTGCATCCAGTAAAGGAGGGAGATCCTCCTTAGCTCTCTTTTTGTTGTTAATGTATTTGTAAAAACATGTTTTGTTATCCCTTACAACAGTGGACAGATTGAGCTCTAGCTGGGCTTTTGCCTTTCTAATTTTCCCTCTGCATGACCTAGCGAGATCCCTGAACTCTTCTTGAGGTGCCTGCCCCTTCTTCCAAGAGTGATGAACTCTCCTTTTTTCCCCTGAGTCCCAGCAGAAGCTCCCTGTTCAGCCAGGCCAGTCATCTTCCCTGTCGGTTCATCTTACGGCACATAGGGACAGCCTACTCCTATGCCTTTAAGACTTCCTTCTTGAAGAATGCCCAGCCTCTCTGGACCCCTTTGCCCTTCAGCACTTTCTCCCAAGGGACTCTCTCAACCAGTGTCCTAAGCAGGCCAAAGTCTGCCCTCCAGAAGTCCATGGTAGTGGTTTTGCTGACCCCCTTCCTTACTTCACCAAGGATTGAAAACTGTATCATTTCATGGTTGTTAAGCCCAAGATGGCCTCTGACTACCACATCTCCCACCAGTCCTTCTCTGTTGGTAAACATCAGGTCAAGCAAGGCACCTCCCCTGGTAGGCTCGCTTAGCAGCTGTCAGGAAGTTATCTTCCACACACTCTAGGAACCTCCTAGACTGTTTCCTCTCCGCTATGTTGTATTTCCAGCGGACATCCTGCAAGTTGAAGTCCCGCACGAGAAAAAGGGCTAGCGATGGTGAGACTTCTGCCAGCTCCTTGTAGAATACTTCATCTACCTCTTCATCCTGGTTGGGTCGTCTGTAACAGACTCTCAGCAGGATATCTGCATTGTGGGTCTTCCCCCTCATCCTTACCCATAAGCACTCGACTTTATCATCACAATTGCTGAGCTCTATACAATTGAAACACTCCCTAACATACAAGGCCATCGCACCACCCCTCCTTCCCTGCCTATCCCTTCTGAAAAGCTTATAGACATCCATTGCAGCACTCCAGTCATGAGTCGTCCCACCACATTTCTGTGATGGCAACTAAGTTATAGCTACCCTGCCGCATAATGGCTTCCAGCTCCTCCTGTTTGTTGCCCAAGCTGCATGCATTGGTGTAGATGCACTTGACCTGGGCTTTCAATTTCACCCTAATATTGGCATTCCACCCCTAGGCTCCTCTCTGGTGAGCCTGGTTGTGTCCCCTTCCCCCTTCAATCTTAGTTTAAAGTCCTCTCGATGAACCCCACCAACTCATGAGTGAGAATCCTTTTCCCCTTTTGAGATAGCTGAACTTCACCAGTCACCAGCAGGCCCAGTGCCATGTAAACCTCCCCATGACTGAAAAAAAACAAAATTCCGCCAATGGCACCAGCCTCTGAGCCACATGTTGATCAGCTTGATTTTCCTGCTCCTTTCCGTATTCATCCCTGCCACTGACGGGATAGAAGAAAACACTACCTGTGCTCCTGATACTTCAGCCAACCACCCCAGTGTCCTGAAGTCCCTTTTGATTGCTTTCAGACTTCTCTGCAAGCTCATCACTACTGGCCTGCATAACCAATAGCAGGTAATAGAGGACTGTACCAGACCAGAGAGTTTCCTGGTAATGGCTCTAACCCAGGCACCAGGGAGGCAGCAGACATCCCTGTGGGATGGGTCTGGTCAGCATATTGGGCCCTCTGTTCCCCTCAGAAGGAAATTGCCCATAACAATTACCCTCCTTTTTTTCTTAGTAGAAGCAGCTGTAAGGTGTGGGGCTGACTGACTCACCCTAGGCAACCTCCTAGATCAGCCTTCACCTATATGCTCATTTACCAGTCCCTCCAGTTCCAAAGCCTCATATCTATTGTGCAAGGGCAACTGGAAAGGTGAGGGAGGCCAGGAGGGGATTCACCTGCTGCCCCGAGCAGGGACCTGTTTCCAGTCTCCCCATTTCTTAGGTCCCCTCCTTCTGCTTGGTGGCAAGAGGGTAGGGGATCCTCTGCTTCTGGAGGAGCCTCCATCGGCTGCCTTGGCATCAGGGATGGTAGGGTGTGGCTCCACCAATCTATCTCCCTCTCACACTCCCTGATACTCCTTAACCTTTCCACTTCCTCCTTCAGCTCTGCCACCACGTTGACCACATCATCCACCTGGTCTTACTGAAAACAGCAGTTCTCACTGCTGACCTCCAGACTGATTGAGAGGCTCAGGCACTCCCTGCAGCCAGATACCTGGACAGCTGCATGTTTGTGTGGGAGTGTCATCTGGGTTGCCACGCTCCTTCTGGTAATGCTTTTAAGGCAAGTGGAAACCATAGCTCCGTCCTCTCCTAGGAGAGCAATGACCACCAGCTGAGTTTCCTTTAGAGCCTCTATGGAGGCCCCAGAGCTGGACACAGTACTCCAGGTGGTGTCTCATGAGAGCAGAGTAAAGGAGCAGAATCACCTCCTTTGATGTGCTGGTCACACTTCTTTTGATGCAGCCCAGGATACAGTTGGCTTTCTGGACTGCAAGCACACGTTGCCAGCTCATGTAGAGCTTCTCATCCATCACCACTCAAGTCCTTCTCCTCAGGGCCACTCTTAATCCATTCTCTGCCCAGCCTGTAGTTGTGCTTAGGGTTGCGCCAACCCACAAGCAGGACCTTGCACTTGGCCTTGTTGAACTTCATGCAGTTCGCATGGGCCCATCTTTCCAGCCTGTCAAGGTCCCTCTGGATGGCATCCCTTCCCTCCAGCGTATCGACCACACCACACAGCTTGGTGTCACTGGCATACTTGCTGAGGGTGCACTCGATCCCATTTCCATATCACCAAAGATGTTAAACAGCGCCAGTCCCAATACCAGCCCCTGAGGAAGGCCACTTGTCACGGATGTCCACTTGGACATTGAGCCATTGACCACAACTCTTTGAGTGTGACCATCCAGCCAATTCCTTATCCACTGGGTGGTACATCTGTCAAATCCATGTCTTTCCAATTTAGAGACAAGGATGTCATGTGGAACAGTGTCAAATGCTTTGCACAAGTCCAGGTAGATGATATCTGTCACTCTTCCCTTATCCACCGCTATGTCTTCACTATGGCCTCTTCCATTTTCATTTGCTAGATGTAACTAACCATGGATTTTGTAAAATATATCTGGCACATGAAGCCATGAAGCAGGCAAGACTCTGGCGTACTTTATGTACATTCAATGCAGGCATAACATCTATTGAACACGAAAGACAGGCTTCAAGTTAGTGAGACTTAAGGTCAGCCCATGAGACTGGGCAAATCTGGTTCTTCCTTTAAAATATTTCTTCCCCTGCACAGAGACCATATAGACTAAGTAAAACATTATTAGACAAACTTCACTCTGATACACATAGACATGCATACATTCACTGTGGACTACAGTGGGAAACAAAATTCAGCATCACTATTCCATTGTAAATTGCTTGTTTGTTATATTTACATGTACAAAGTAGATAAACACATCTGCTAGGAGAACATTTGCTTTTCTGGACTCTAGTATGGCAAAAATCACACTAACTGAGAAATATACTCTACCTTTTCTCTTTCTCTGGCTTTTTCAGCTAATCATTTTCAGCATCATCAGCTTTTTAACTGCTTTTGCAATTTATGCTATTTCACCATGGGCAAGAAAAATTCTGCTATTGAGGAATTGTCTACCAGGTTATACTGAATTAAGGATCCCCACATTCAACAAGCACAAAAAGGTGGATATATGGGGATTAAGGAAGTATAAGACAATAAGACTTTCCTGGAGGATTGGATTCAACATTCACAGTAATGCTTGAACCACATCACTCGCATAGCACCTCTTCATGAACTCCAACATGCAACAAGAAAAGCCACTATTATTTATGTAATAATTCAAAATCTCCTGAGAATCCTTCCTGCCTAATTATCACAGCCATTTGGAATCTATAACATATTTTGTGCTACTAAGGGGCTACAGGATATTTTGTAGAGCAAGGAAAGAATCTGTGATAAAAATATATTTTACACCTTGACACAATTGGTACCAAATTTCAGCCTTGTACTTGTGCAGGGAGTTATCCTGCTGACAGCTACAGAAGTCATTCACATGAATGAAGAAATTTAAAATACAAGGCTGAGCAAACAGAAAAGTCTTGCTGATCTAGTTCAGACAACTGCTTTTGCTAATGTCTAAATGCTGGTACTTTTTCCACACACACACACACCCTTTTTTTTTTTTTTTAAGGGAGGGAGGGGAGGGAGTGGGCAGGCATGCTGGTTACACCCCTGCCCTGGTAATAATATGATGACAAGCCTTTTTCCTTCAGTGACCCGGAATGAAAATATGGATGTATGGCTTGGAAGGGTAATATGGTTAGATCCCAGAAATGAAAAGCAAAGAGTTCATAGTGAAATACAGCAGACCAGAGTCTAGTTGTAACCCCTTTTACTAGCCATTATAAAGCACTTCATACAAGATGGGAGTATGGGAGTATTACATTTTTTTCAGTTACTAAGAACTTGCTTGCTAAAATTCCTGAAAAGTGCTAGGAAAGACATAATGTCTTTCCCTGATGGGAAGGAGACCAAAGCAAGACAGAAATCAGCTTCAGGACGTACTGATGCATCCCACTTTCATTCTCTATTTGTGCTTAAGCTCTAATACATTGGAGGAAAAAAAAAAAAAAAAAAAAACCCACAGGGAAAAAAAAAAAAAAAAAAAAACCCACAGGGAAAAAAAAAAAAAAAAAAAAACCCACAGGAAAAAAAAAAAAAGCAAGCAAACTAATGATAATTCTAATATAAACCCTACAACCCAAGTTATGTATCAAAAGGAGAGAGAGGAATCTTTTCTGGTTGCAAGCAAATAACCAACAGAAGCCCTTAAGTGTGAGTTAACAGAATACAATTACAGTACAACCACCTGCCACTGTTTTAGCAACACACCCAGTATCCAAGGGTGCATATCACAAACTTTATTTGCTTTCTTCAGTAATTCTCCATTCTGTCAGTTAGTCCCTACCAAAAGCTTTATCAAGGTCCATCATTAGATATTAATAGTCACCTTTTTTTTTTAATAACAGAATTTGAGAAGTGTTAGAAGAAGCCTACTAATTCCTAGTCTTCCTATAAAAAGTAGTTGTGAATATCCATCTGAACTTGCTCTCAAATCATCCTTCAAGTTAAGTAGTTTTACTTGTCATTAAGGTTTATGCCCCCTTCCTCCCCCTGGATATTCATGGATGGTTACCAGTACTTCCATTTCCTTTAAAGTATCTTGCTCACATATCCCAGGCTGACGCTAACCTGGCCACCATTGCACTATATTGGTAGCTTAGCTGTCCCACCAGCCATATTTGTTACCCTGTATCATCCGAGAATTGTATTAGACGCTTCAACAACTGAAAGTCAGTTCCCTTAACTTTCATTTCTTGATTTTTGGTTTTAAGGCAAAATCTTTCTGATATGACAACTAGGAAGGATCAGAACATATTTCTAGTCACGATCAACTCAGCTAGTGAAACATTAATCCGTGCATAGCTTGTAGTCATCATTTTGGCTCATCAGCATAAAAAGGGCAAAAAACAGCAGTTACAAGCAACCCATTCCCTTACCTCATTTCTACTTTTTTTTTTTTTTTTTTTTACTCACACACAATAAATAATCCATTATACCCATTTTCCAGCCATCAACAACAGGATAGTACAACAGCAACAGATTTACAGTACAATTTAAGTCCAAACTGCTTGGAGCAGAATCTAACAGGGTGATGTAGCAAGACCTAGCAGAATTCTCACATTAAAAAAATAAATAATGAAAATGATTGCTTTAAAAATAAACACCCAGCATGTTCCTACACAAAGTTTTCGACCCAAATCCAGGTACCCTGAAGGCAAGACTAACAATAGGAGAGGGGAGAAGAAAAAATTTATTTCCATTATTTCAGTCTTCTACACTTGTTGGAGGGCAAGAGACAAAAAAGGGAAGAATAGTATAAATAGTGAAAAAGCATCTTTGGAAGTCTTCCAGCAGCAATCATTTAAGCATTGAAAGAGAGTAAACCTGCAATGTACATATTCTTTAATTTCTCAGTTCCCTTTCAAGGAAGCATTTAGTGAGGACATGAATATGGAACTGACCTGTAATACTGAAGACCTGTTTATGCAGCAACCTTTAAATGCTTAGGTATTACATAATCTTTACCACTCTTTACCAGTATTCTGCATTCCAAAGACATCAATGCAACAAGTTCAGACTGAAGCTTACACAACACCTGTAACTACCAAATGAGGAGTCAAAGGGGATGGGGGTGGAGAGGAAGATGTTAATTTATTCTTGTTTTTTTACAAGCATACAAAAGCTCCCAGTAAATTAAAGCTACGATCTACTGAAGACAGGAAGGTGGATTAAATAAGATTTAGGTAAAGCTACATTCAGGGGAAAAAAAGACCAAGCCAAAACCCAAACCTCAAAACATTCCCATACCACCCCCCCCACCACCACCAAAAAAAGAAAAACCAAACCAACCATAAACTATGCCTTGCAAATTAGAAAATTAGAAGCTTGAGCATACCTTTAAGATCCTAAATTAAGAGTCATCTTGACTATGGACTTTTAGTGTGCTGAGAACAAACTTCCATAGGTCTTGCTGCATTCCTGTTTGCACTGCTCCTGTACTGTAAAACCCACAGGCTCCAACAGGCAATGTCCTTGAACCCCTGCTTTTCTACTTAAACCAATACTGTGAGTGGTTGAGGGTTACAAGTAGCTGGGAACCCTCAGTACCTCTTCAAAAGTATCACCTCCAGAGATCAGTTACAGCATCTATGTCATCTTTACCTATCTATGTTTATCTACAGCTCTGAATCTATACTGCCACCCAGAGAATGAGAACAGCTGAAATGCCTGTCTTTTCCCAGAACACATGGGCAGCATGAGATGAGCTGTTTGGTTGGGGTGGTGGGATAGTGGGGTACATCTGCACAGTAAAAGTTTAGCTTCTGCAGATTACTAAAAAACTTCTTTTGGGGTGTGGTGGTGGAAACACCCCTAAAACTGTTTTGGAACTATTGGAAATATTTTTATTTGAATAAGATTATTTTTTTTCTACTTCTAAGATACAGAAAGGCAAAATTAGGGTTAATTTGGTTGGGTTCCCCCCCTCCCCCACCCCAATTCATTTGCCACCTGTTTTGGGGGAAACTATATATACCAAATATCTCTAAGACTATATCCCCAATGCATTTTTATGTGATATAAACACTTCTCTCACATAAGCAGAAAAAACCTGCTCAAAATGGATTTTTCCCCTTTATCCACTTGCATGTTTGGATAGCTGATTGATGGACCACAAAGGAGAAATGTTGTAATTTCATTGGCTGCTTTTTGTGAGCAGATGTTTCTTCAGATTCTTCTGATTTACCTTTAAAATGAATATAAATTCAACCTGCAAACAGCATCATTTTAAAGTATAATTACAATGCAAAAGCCCATTTTGAAAATATACATGCATAGAACAATAGTATTTTTATATACGGAAGCGTTGAGTCTAGCTGTCTGAATAACTAATACAAAGCAGAAGGAAAACACAAGGGAACATTGGATTCATAGCACAGTCATCAACAAAGCGTTGTCACAGTATTTGCCTTTTAATAAAGCAGCAGCTGTGTGGGATAAGCTGCCTTTCCTCTTTCCTTCAGCTATGCCTTGTAAAGGCTAGGAAGTCTGATTAACAGTAGCTGGTTTGCAGCTCATTCACAGCAAGCTAGAGATAGAGGACTACTCCAATACAGCCTGGAAAGGAAACGTGTTCTTTCAGTGAAGAACAGGCCCACTTTTTGTTAAAGAGCTCTATTGCACTTCCAGCATCATTACACATGAGCAGGTGCACATCCTATAAAAGCAATCTTTTGCAAGTGAGCTATTTGTATAAAACACTGACCTAGAGTTTTTAAAGGACTGTAATGTACTATACCCAATGTAAGTGAGATAGAAAACTGACTGAGAAACAAAGTCAGGTTTGGTAACCCAAACTAGTGGAAAAGTGACTTCTACATATTTCTGAAACACAACTACAACTTGGAAAGCTTGATGGTCCATAGTTAAGAGCCATGCAATTTAAACAAATTTACACCATCTGAAAGTAATCCTAGCCTTCAAACAGTTCCAGCATCATGGTCAGCACATCCACAACAATTCTCCTGCTGAAGTTCAGCAACTAGATTCTGAACCAATCCTGGGTTATAATTCCAAATCAATCCATTAATTCCATCGCAAAACTACTACACCCTCCCTCCATCTAGTCTATACCTTTGCCAGCTCCCATTGTCTTACTCAGACTGCAACTGGCATTGCTGGCTGGGGTTAAGCCATGACAGTATGCTAACTTCTGTCCAGTATGTTCAACTAATTCCAAGCCCAGTTATCCTAAATCTCTTCAAAAATTAGCAGTCAAGGACTACAAATTAGAGTAGCTTGCAGAAAATTAACTGAAACAACATTTCTCATTTTTAAAGATTACCAAAAAATATTTCTAAACAGATCGGAAAGAATTCAAAAGATGGATTCTTCTGTTGGAAGTTTACTACATATCTGCAATATCACTTCACATTCTAGAAAACAGGAGAAAGTACAGCTCTTGTACTGGAAACATCTCTTTTACAAAGATCTTTCAGTTACAATACGTGTAAGATGTAAATATAATTTTTCACTGAAAAAGTTTTAAGCAGTAAAAAAGCATTCAAAAAAGCATTCATTCATCACAACCATGCTTCTTAAAAAAAAAAAAAAAAAGCAAAACTATAACACAGTAATCAAGTTATTTGAAATTACTACTTAATTACTCCAAAATTCCATGGAAAACCACTGAGATTCAAGGTCAGACCATATCAAAGCCATTTATGAGAAATGGGATTCAGGCATAACAGGAGTTATGCCTTCAAACATAAAGGAAGCATGATTCAGGTACTAAATCTTAAAAAAGACAGAACACATTAATTTGCAGTAGCAATAGCATTGGAATGTATTGTGAAATCATCCACACATACATTTCCAACATACTCAGTAGCCACACATAACAGAAATGAACATTGACCACAAAAGTCCTTTCTGTTTTTACAGCTATCTAAGTTTCCTCTGAAATATTAAGGCTAAGTATTCAGCATCAGAAGAAACAACACTGAAAAACTACATCCACAAGTCATGGAGGGGGGG
>VXBL01010259.1:21783-69984 GCA_013400195.1 Aramus guarauna
ATCTTCCCTAATTTTAATATGTAGGACCAAACCTGAAGAGTATCTTCTACCACTATTGAAGTCAACAATACATGCAGATAGCTTATGTCTCCAAAACAGGGAATGTGGAGTACAGACCATCTTTTTGACATATTTTGTAGAATTTAATTTGCTGTAGATTGCATGACTCATTTATGCTTTCTGCTGCATTTATCCTCTCTATTTCTAATGATTATTACTTCAGTTACTTTTCCTGTGGAGAAAGGGAAATGAATATCAGAGAAAAAAACCCAAACCAACCAAAACAGGAAAACAGCACTCTAAGAAGTTTCATCTACACTTCTTAGAAAGTAGAGGTATAGCTGTATGGATGTTTCCCTTTACCTATCACCCTGAGGCCAAGAACTCAAAGCACAGGTAATGCATTTGTCGTCTGAAACAGCACAGCTGGCACTTGGCCCCTGGATCCTGTTCAACATGCAGTAGCGCATTGCCTGCTTGGCACTTTTACAGGTACGGACTTTCCCATTTGATGCTGTTTCTCCACGTTGTTCTTAAAAATTCAAAATACAGTGAGGCAGCAGTAGTTGGTAATAGCAAAATACTTTTGTACATGGCCAAAATAAAAGATGACAACCGGTAAGGCATCCTACATTGCATTGTATTTCATGCACAATCCTGACAATTACAAGAAAATATAATTTAGAATCCCCAATATCCTCAAGAAAGACATATAAAAATGCTTCTACAGCTTTCAGTGGAAAATAATTGCATTAAAGACAAGAAACCAAACAATTTTTTAGATTATGCAAGAAAATGCCATACATGAAGGAACAAAATTATGTTCCAAATCAGCTTATATCCTCATGAAAGGGGATTTATGAAGAGAAAATAGATAATACTGTTACTACTAAGTATTACCTCTCCTGGCTAAATAACACATTTTAGGTTGAACAAATTCTAGATGTAGTAAAGCTTGATAGAGAGGTCTCACATATATTGTATCAATGGTGTCTATACTTCACATTACCAGCCTTGAATTAAAGGAATTCTCCACATGAAGTAGAATCGAGGAGATGGTAAGGACGGACGCTTTCCTGCTTTCCTCTCAAAAACCTGTTGGGCAAGTCACATATTTTTTTAACAGATTTGAAAAGAGAGTATGTGTGTTTAATTTTTCAGGTATTTCTATATCCAATGTATGACAATCACTATTTGGGCTTTGACTGAAAAGATAGCCACAATCATCCCAAACTGTGTAGGTCACACCTCTGAGGGACTGATAGGACCCTTTCTGGAATGCATGGAACATACGGCAAAGTCCTAAAAATATGTCCATTTGTTTAAATGTTATGAATTACACCTTGACACAAGTGGTTCCTATCTTCTCTACAGCATCTGCCAACAGACCACACACACTTCAGTAGTTTCTTCTTGACATTAAAATTAAACATTTCAAAATTGAACAAAATTAAAAATTGAACTGAATTGTTCTGTGGCCTGTCTATCCAGCGCACTGAGCAAATCTGAAGAGCTGCAAAACAGGAGCAAAAAAAGTGTTTTGGAATGATGAAAGGTGTAGCCTTGCAGTCTGTATTAGCTAAGGATTTTGGAGATTGTACGCTTACTGGGGCCTCTACGGTCGCAGTAAGAGAATAATGCATGAACAGAGTTATTTTGCGTAAGTATGTCTTTTTGCGTAGTATGTCTGATGCATCCCAATACCATGATTTATTGCATGTGACTGGTAGATATTTTATGGACACCTGACAGTCTAGGCTTCCAAGTACCAGGAAAAGCCACCAAAGGTATAAAAATGCAGCATAAATGACATCTAGCATGCTTTTTTAATGGGAAACAGGATTTAATGGTAAAATATGTGAAATCTCACATTATAGCAGTGTCTGGATGCATTAGCAATCTGCTAGATCAAACTGAATGAACTTGGACCCTTTACCCTCATGACTTTGGAGGGCATTGTTTCCACCCACTGGCTAGGATGCTTCCATCTCTTCTGGTAGTTCACAATAAAGGCATGCAGTTGAAGCAGTTTTAAAATGGTTTTATTGCTGCGTGACTTGTTCCTCAGAGACAGAGAGGATTTCAGCCAATGTGACATCTTTTAGAAAATGTACTGTACTGATTCCATCAACCTGGCCTTGAAAAGTAACTGCAGTTTGCTGGAAACACTTCCTAGAATCAGTTAAAGGGCTAGCATTCATCTTCTTTAAAGTGAAATTAAATCAAGCCAAATTCCAAACAGCTCTGCCTGCCAAGAAACTCCAGAGGACTAGCATCTCTAGAAGAATCCAAATGACTACAATGATGGCACAGCTCCGACTGGAACCAAAATAAGTTTTATAGCAACAAGGATGTGTAGATAAGAAAGAACTGAAGAATAACTACAGAATGTCACTCTTCAGGTAGCAGTCTCATAGTAAGACAAAAACTAAAATGACATACTTTCCACAAAGAATCCTCACAGATATCAGGAAAGGGATTGCACAAAGATCAAGGGAGAAATGCAGTCTTCCCTTATTGCCCACCTTAAGAGAGAAAATGGACTTTTCTTAAGCCCCATTTATTCCTCCTTTGCTGCATCTCTTCCTATCATATTAATTTTTCCTCTTGATTCTTTTTTTTTTTTTCCCATTGATATTCACTCCCTGAATTCTCAGCCCAATTGGTTCCTGTCATTAAAAACATCAACATGTAAATAGTTAACATGGAGACAGGTGCACCATTACTGGGATTCCACTATTCTCTCATTATCAATGTAGGACATGGTAATTCCCATTCAGGTTATTCCTTTATCTGATAGCATACTAAAGAAGATGTAATGGCTTCATTTTGTAGGATTTTCTATCTACACCTTTCATATGTGTTTTTATGATAAAGGAAAGTTTAAGTTATTCCTGATTAACTAAATATGCAGAACACATGTACTTTGTAATAGTTCTGCATTTGACACTCCTAAAATATTACAAGTATTAAAATACAAGTGTAGATTATTATGGCTGTGGATTTCAAAACTGGCTAGTACAATTGTTCTCTAATGTCACCCTAAGGCACTACTGAAAGTAGTTTTATAGCATTTAATTTCTCCAGTAAGTATAGCATCAGCCATATAACTTATGAAAACAGTACTCACAGAAATATGATGAAGCAGAGATTCTTCCAACTCCAGTAGCTTCAAATATCCCCATACTATGATATACAGTGATTGCATGCAACAAGCAGAATGCATGATTAACTTTTCAGCTTGCACAATGTAAGCCATAGCAAGTAGCAGAAAACCACACTGGCTACTGAGCATGTCCATTCCCTGTTACAATTGAAACTGGTGATGGATGTTGGTGTCTTGAAAAACAAGTCCAGAAAACTGGATTCACAGCTCTCCAACTGAGCTAGTTTATTATCTGGCTCTGACGTAAAGAAAAGGAATTGCAGACTAAACAAAACATATTTTAAAACCTGTAGTAGAATATATGCATTTACTCCAGCCCCACAATAGTCTGGAATAGGGTCAGGATCTTAATTAGATTTCTTCCTGCTTCCCACTGTCCAATAACCAATACATTAACTTTGTTCCATCAAAGATACTCCTCATATGGATTCAGTCATATACTTGCAAATAAAGGAGAATGGGTACACTCATGTTTCTGATGCACATGAAAAGGGGACAAACATTAAGTTGCCTAATATATTAATTCACATTTACCAAAGATTCAGTACAACATGGTTTATGTCAACTGGAGTTTTATTTTAAGGCATTAAATTCAATGCAGTGTTCTCCCATGGAAGTGTCTTTAGGCCTCAGTTCTGCCACCTTATCTTTCCTAGCCAAGCTAAAAAAACCCCAAAAATTCCAAAACCTCAGGTCTTCTTGTACTATGACCAATATGACAGACTTCTTTTTTCTCCACTGAACTACTTTGAACCCACAAGCAAAGCTCAATTCACTGGAAATAGTGCAAAGTTCTTTATGGTACATGCTTCTCTCCACTCTCTTCTCCCTCCCTAAAGGAACTGTTTTCACAAGAATATATATGCATATATTATGGTACTTGGAAATTGTGAAAAGGAACACTCTGCTTGCTTGGACTGGATGTAACCTGAGGAGGCATTCTCTGTGTGTCTATCACTTGACAGAATTCAATAAACAACTCAGGGAGAAGGAAAGGTTACTAACAGGAAGAAAAATGATTTTATTATTTCTGTTACGTACCATAGGTTGCCAATGATAAAGTTTCTGTTGTCTTTTCAAAATCTTAATTTCCTAAAATCTAAATCACTGAAAAATCTTTTTTTTTCCTCAAATGGGTATAAATTTTTATAGAAAAACTCGAAATATTAATTGATGTATATGCTTTGCAATATTAATTAGCATATTTGATATGTTAACACATATTTTAAGTTACAAAAGGTTATGAAAAGTACCACTTTACTATAAAAATTTGAGGTCTCAATTAAAAGTCACAATAAGCATTTTGACAGTTTGTGGCACGTATAGAAAAAATATTTGAATAAAACTTGAATATATGTCTATGTATATAGGTAAGGAGAAAACATTTCACATTGATCATTCAAGAAAGACACGAGTACAGTGTCACTTCTTAGAAGGAGAACTTGAATATCCCTGATTCTAATGCTTCCTATTCTAGCTCACCAAAATCTACTGCGATGAACTTTGATGTGAAAGCATTATTTGTCACTTATCAGATATATCTTATTCACTGCTGTCACAAACTGTAAATTTCCCATTTATTTCTGTAAATGCTCTGATGTAACACAGACACAGCTTTCATAGAGGCTTCTTTGCATGCAAAGGAAGCTCTTCTACACACATCCGAGTTATGGAGGAACTAAGAAAAATGGTCTCCAAAGCCCCCGTCTCACACTGACCTATGTGGTAGGAATGCCACTCTCCTTCCTTTGTCATTTCACCCAGAATCTCCCACAGATTTTGTCCCAAACTGGTTTCACTACAGTGAAACACCATGAAATGCATGGGTCTCTGGCTGCTGCAAACCAGCTGTTCCACTGATTCTTCAATATTCGTTGTCCTAATTTATGATAATTTTTTATCTGACCCATAGTTTTGTGG
This sequence comes from Aramus guarauna, assembly GCA_013400195.1. Taxonomy (NCBI): domain Eukaryota; kingdom Metazoa; phylum Chordata; class Aves; order Gruiformes; family Aramidae; genus Aramus; species Aramus guarauna. Next base: position 26,870 of record VXBL01010259.1, read on the forward strand.
GTTTTTCCTATTTAACTTCTGAGTCATTGGAAACATGAGAAAATGGCTGTTTTGTATGAATTTTACTTTAAAAAAGTTAGATTTGCCTAATACCACACATACTGGAAATACTTCAGAATGCCACACACCACTACAGAAAATCTGTTTCTTCCACTATGCAGGGCTCTTATGCAGTGTTGTGGTTTAACCCAAGCTGGCAGCTAAGCACCATACAGCCACTCGCTCCCCCGCCCCCCCAGCAAGATGGGAGAGAGAAATGGAAGAGTAAAAGTGAGAAAACTTGTAGGCTGAGAAAAGAAAAGTAGAAAAGAAAGAGTTTTTTCTTAGGCTGGCAAGAAGACACACTTGTTTGATGAATTTTCAAATTGATACTATTAAATGTGTGACCAGAAAAGGAACTGATGAATAACTGTAACTAGTCCTGGTTCAGTAAATGCTCTCTTTAGTATCAAGTGCATATGTTTTAGGAAGTTTGGACCCTGATTGTTGTGGTTTAACCCCAGTCAGCAACTAAACACCACACAGCTGCTCAGTCACTACCCCACAGCGAGATGGGGGAGAGAATCAGAAGGGTAAAAGTGAGAAAACTCATGGGTTGAGATAAAGACAGTTTAATAGGTAAAGCGAAAGCTGTGCATGCAAGCATAGCAAAACAAGGAATTCATTCCCCACTTCCCATGGGCAGGTAGGTGTTCAGCCTGCTCCAGGAAAGCAGGGCTCCATCACACATAACAGTGACTTGGGAAGACAAATGCCATCACTCAAAATGTCCCCCACTTCCTTCTTCTTCCCCCCAGCTTTATATGCTGAGCATAACATCATATGGTATGGAATATCCCTTTGGTCAGTTGAGATCAGCTGTCCTGGCTGTGTCTCATCCCACCTTTCTGTGCACCCCCCCAGCCTACTAGCTGGTGGGATGGTGAGAGACATGGAAAAGTCCTTGACTCTGTGTAAGCACTGCACAGCAGTAATGAAAACATCTCTATATTATCAACAATGTTTTCAGCAGAAATCCTTAATATTGCCCCATACTAGCTGCTATGAAGAAAATTAGCTCTATCCCAGCCAAAACCAGCCCATGCAGTTGCATCATTTTACATTCTGGTGGGGACAAGGAAATTCTTATGTAACATTTTGATTCTGACAGTGGCCAGCTTAAACTTTGAAACATCAGTCTGAAATTCTGAATTTTAGAATGCCAGCAGCACCAGTTTAACATTTCAACTACTGTGAACCCAAAATCTATTTGAAGCTATGCAACTGAGTGTTACATGTCATATTTTCTTACTTTCTTCCCAAAGAATAAAATATTCCTTCCAAAATTATTCGTGGCTGAATATTTTTATTTCAAAATAAAATATCTGTAGCAAATTATTAATTTCATTTCACAGGAAACTGGCTTTATAAAGCTGTTGTGCTGAGAGCGTTTGATTTGAGTAATTATATAAAGTTGTGCCCTTTTGCTAATTTTCTTTATTAATGCAATGCTGCATGTCTACTACAACCAGTTAGTACTGATTAGAAAACATTGCTTGAGCTGAGGTCTTTAAAATGGCTCCTTCAAGTTTTTATTCGGTGTTTATATGGTCTCCCATTCAACTTAATTTACTTTAAATTGCAACAGTTTCCTTATTTTTCCTCTTAAACTCAGATGTTTTAGCTAAAAATAGAATATTTTCTAATATCCAAAAATCCTAACAGTAATTAAAAGGTTCATCATCCTCCTAAATTACTATGCATTTATATAGCTGCTTAGTCTTACACTTTTAGAAGCAGCTCCAGTTTATCTGCTTCATTTCCATATGGATCTATACCACGTGGCTTACATAGCAGTAGGTTATGGTTTTGTACTTCCCTGAAATGAACTATATCTCATAATAAAGGCAGAGGCCTTGTATGAAAACTGTGCCCCAATGTTCAAGGGATTCAAGGAGGTAAATCTTGCTGATTCACACAAATGGCTTCAGTGCCCTATTTATGACTTCTATAATTAAGGCCTTGAACTAGTAAAGTTCTTAAGTACGTGCTTAACTTTTAATTCAATAGAAGCATTCACCTGTTTGAAATGCTTAAGCACTCTGTTGAATTGCGACCCAAATAAAAAAAGCAGCAATAGAATTTACTTATGCAGTAAATACTCTGAAACCTATTTCAAGAAGCTGCTCCATCCGCCAGCTATGCAGCTATGCAGCTGCAACCACCACAGGCTCAAATTTGCTCATGTTAATAGTTAAACTGAAGCACTCAAATCTATTTCATCTTCTCTCTCTTCCCTTCCCTGAGGACACAAGTACCTGTCTTTCACTCCACATAGCCATCTATCCTGAGACATAGGATGCATAGGATGCTCACTTCACCTGTTTTTCTATGAAACTCTTGAGAGAACACATGGTGAAGAATCTAAGATGAAGTTCTGGCACCTTTACAATACTTCAGTGAAGATAATCACAATACAGGAAAAAGTTACTGTAATGCTCTAACTAGGACATCTGTCCAGTTAAAGAAAAGTTTCCAGGTAGCTTTTCTAAACAAATAGCCATATGCAAGAGTATTCTGTAGACTCCTTGAACATTGTAACCTTCTCCCATGAATAAACTCTCAAATTGCAATTAACTACATCTTTACCTGTGGTCTTCTCTCATTTCTTTAGTTTTCTACAGCCATTTGAAACTCTTTCATTTATGAAAATATTTTACTGGTGTTCAATATAAATAGGCTTGATCTTACCTCTTTAATCTTGATTTTGTCTTTCGTTTTGAGTTACCTACTTTATTCTCATGTGTCACTTTAGATTAATTTGTTATGCTAAGCACTTGCCAAATAAATAATGAGCTTTCAAACGAGTCCATATGTAATAAGGCAAGGATTCAATTATTCCTAACACTATTAACATTTTACTACTGTATCAGGGTCATGGATGAAAATATGATAGACACCTTTAGGATTTCCAAGAGCCTTAGTCTCTTACTTGTGAACCATTGTTACTGCTAAGACATTGACATCTAATGATTTGACAAAGAAGGGGCAAATCTTTGCACACATTTCAGAATTTGCACGTATTTCAGAATTTACATCTATAATTACACATTCAACTTTTCTCCCTATTCTATCTACATCATTAGGAATGGACAAAAGGAAGCAGCCACTTGGATTGCAAAATCTAGTCCTTTGCAATCCCTGAAAGCAAGCAATAATCTAGCAGGATCAATATCTACATGTCCTTGCATACTGCCAGGCAATAAGCATTTTCAACACTTTGGAAGAAACTAAAAACTGAATGTCCAAACCACACAGCTATAAGGTGCCACAGCAGGACAGGAAGGCTCAAAGGAATCACAAACATCCCAGGTCCTACCAGCAGGAAGGAAATTATGAAAGATTTTTAGGCCATGATTAACCACTGTCAAGTATTCATCTGCTTCTGGAGATTTGGAATCTGAAAACTCAGAAAACATGTCCTGTACAGTGGCACAGTTCCGGTCTTACTATGTGAATGAATCCTTGCATCTACAGAGACCTAGGGCCTAAAAGAGGTGACAAGTCTCTCAGAGAGGTCTGTGTATGAATGCTGACACTGAATGCCAATATCTGGCCAAGGCAGCAGTGAGGCAGAGCCCTGCTCCAAGTCATGTGCTCTATTCTCAGCTTGAATAGAGGGATGAAAGAGTATGGCCCAGTAGACCAGTATCACTGATTGCTTATCATGTAAAATGGCAATAATAATTCTAGTAGATAGAAGACAGCTCCTTAAAGATCACTGAGGGGCTGTGCATTTCAGGTCTTTTATAAGCTTTTTCTGTTTCTTTAACTGCCAAATAAACAAACAAAAAGCCATATAAAAGTACAGGATTATCACTATTGATCTTGATACTGTCATAAATTATACCATTGACAAAGCCTAGTGAAGAGTGAGGTTTTGCAACACCATCTAAAGTTCAGTTAGTTCTTTTTCGTGTGAATTTCCTGCCAAAAAGTGACCTAAAAAGAAGCTGTATGCAATTCATTAAATTTAGACCCTAGATTCAAATGTTGTTCACCTCACATGTGTATGCATTAGATGTTTTTCAGTGATTTGAGTGATGACAAAACAGAATTATACTTGCAAATTTCCCCTTACCAGTAGCTGTCTACATGCAGCCCTAGCCAGAATACAGCCCTTGGCACTAGCAGCCTGATAGCAAGGGAATGATATTTCCATTTGCAGTAAAAGAGTTAATGGGAAAAATCCATGTTCAGGGCAGTTGTCTGAGGTCAGACAACCCTGAGGTTTAGGGGCCAAATTGCATCTGTGTATAGGAAACAAACAACACTTCTCACATAATTTCAGAAGATAATACTTGATATTTTTCAGAAAACCCTAAAAGGATGTAGTATAAGTGAATTTCAATGTATTCATTAATAAGCAAACTAAATCTTCAAGTTAGTTTGTTAAGTATAATTATGTTTCTTTCAGTCATTTCTTTTTATTAGCCATTTTATGTTGCTGGAGTAATTATAGCCAAGTACATTTGCATGTGGGTTGGCAATAGAAGATGTGTCCTCTGCAGAAGGTTTTTCACAGAGAAAGTGGACTTTAGAGAACCTGATGCTACGTGATTGTAACTGAGTGCACTTGGACATGTTATAAGAAATAAACTAATTACTTTAACATTCATAGATTTGTCCAAGAAAAAATTAGCTACACTGTGAAATGGGTGAGGAGATAAAACATAAAACATAGGAGAAGCCCTGGTAAATACGAGTAGGAGATTTTGATTACTCAGAACTAGGCTGGAATACATTAAGGAAGGTATAAGATTCATGTGGATTTTGTATGAGATTGCTTTGAAACTCCATAGGCATGCCAGTGCATAGCAGTAAGAAAAGAATATTATTGGTGGAACTAGATGATCTTTAAGGTCCCTTTCAACCCAAACCATTCTATGATTCTATGATTCTTACTCATGCAAATATCGTGCACAAGAAGTTGTGAGTTGACACAGCCAGGACAGCTGACCTCAGCTGACCAAAGGGATATTCCATACCATATGATGTCATACTCAGCAATGAAAAAAGTTGGGGCAAAGAAAAAGGGGGGGATGTTTGGAATGATGGCATTTGTCTTCCCAAGTCACTGTTACACGTGGTGGAGCCCTGCTTTCCTGGAGATGGCTGAACACCTGCCTGCCCATGGGAAGTGGTGAATGAATTCCTTGTTTTGCTTTGGTTGTATGCATGGCTGTTGCTTTACCCATTAAACTGTCTTTATCTCAACCCATGAGTTTTCTCACTTCTACACTTCCAATTCTCTCCCCCATCCCACTAGGGGAGGGAGCGAGCGGCCAGCTGGTGTTAAACCATGACAGTGAAGAAGGAGAGGGAGGAGGTGCTCCAGGTGCATTACCAATCTGATTTGATAGGTAATAAATTAAATTAATTTTCCTGAATTGAGTCTGTTTTGCCTGTGAGGGTAATTGGTGAGTGATCTCCCTCTCCTTACGTGGACCCACAAGCCTTTTGTTATATTTTATCTCTGCTGTCCATCTTAGGAGGGCAGTGACAGAGCAACTTCGGTGGGCACCTGGCCTCCAGCCACGGTCAACCCCCAACATAGGGTCTGAAATGGTGGGGTAAGTCAGAAAAAAAAGAGGCAGGGCCTTCCCTACTGCAATAATCTCTTCAGCAGAAATTACTAGTAGAAATGTAAAAGGCCTAGAAAGCTCTTACTTTATTTATTATTACTAGCAATGGCAAAATAATCATCCTAAATGGAATTGTTCTCAGAAGGAAAGCTGTGAAAGTCATGTCATCAGAGACACTTAGCGTGAAATGGAAAAGCCACATTAAGGAATACAGGAAAAAGAACTTAACAGGTAGGGGTAAAAAAAAAAGTAACTGCACTTCATAATCTTGCTTTCATATGTCTGAGACACTGGGGTAAAGTCAGCTCATAAACCAACACAGGTGAAAATCACACTTGCAGTCCCCTTGGCTAGCAGCACACTGTGGAGGCAGTGGCTCCATGCAGGCTCAGCACCTGAGGAGCCAGAGCCAGGCCCATGCTGTAGCTCAGGTACCTCTCACACCCAGCCACCATAGCTGGCCCATGGGGAAAGGCTTGTAGCCTCACAGTCCAAGGCCTTACCGGAGCACTATCAAGCTCTCCAGCAATATGCAGTACCTGGCCGGGCAGGCATTACCTGTGTTCTCCTCCTCCTCTTCATGGACACAGGAATCTGTGTGCTCCCTCACCTCAGCAGCACAGTCCCCATCTCCTCACAAAAAGCTAAGCAATGCCTGCCTTGGTCCCCAGAAGACATCTTGGAGACACAGGAATAGTTTTGAGAGCCCAGAGGCCATTGTAGCTTCAGAAAACACCTCACAGACATGGAAAGGCAGTGCTGCGACTGCTTATGGTGGCTGCGAGGCAGCTTTTGCTCCTCCTGCCCTGCTTCTGTGGAGGCCCGTGAGCACAGCCTAAGCCTCCCGCCTCGCCTGCTGAGGCCAGTGAAGACAGGACATCCGGCATAGGTAAAGTGAGGCATGCAAGTGCTGGCCTCCGGGGCCAGAGATTTGTTTTTGTATTTAAAGAAAAGAAAAAAAGCCTGCTAGCAAAAGTAAATTTTGTGAGGAAAATGAAAAGGAATGGTTCCAGTGAAAGAGAGACAAAAGCAGAAGAAAATCACCATGCGAGAATTTCTACCACACCAGAACTTTCTAAAAAGAACGCAAGAAAAACGACAGAAATTTAACAAGGAAGCTGTGCTTTATTTTGAAGGAATTATTTCTAGAGCAACCCTACCTAACATACATGAACACATCAATTATGTTTTAAATGAAGTTTCCTTCTCTCACACACTTTATGCACATAGACATAGTTATATATCAGACACATCACGAGTGACTGAAATATAAGGTATTTTCAAGTTGTCTCAATGACTAGAAGCCCTAATGAAAAAAAACCCAAACAAATTCATAAAATACTGCAGAGTTTTGTGCTGTGGTTCCAGGTAGTCTAAACTCTATAGTTTTAATTATTCAATTCCATTTAAAAAAGATTACTTGAAACATAGGTAGAAATGTGGAATTTGTAATATGTGTATAACAAGCTAAGGAGCAGGTGATTCTGATCGGTGCTTCTGACAAGACACAGTTCAGTAAACCTGGGCAGCATCTCTCTTATCTAACTGCAACTTTAGGCTTCTAAAAGTCAGATACTCAGCCAAAACTGTTTCCTTTCTCACAGCCAAATGAGACAGGTAAATGCCTCCAGCATATTACTTATCCCATGTATCTCAAAATTCACATTTTGCATTATGCCTATGGTAATGTAATAATGAATTACCACTCCAGGGAGCACCATTTTTCACTCTCCACTTCTATCAGGCTGGTATTTCCACTGCCTCCACTCTCCTGTCTCTCACACTTGTCTGACAGGGTGATAACCTGATTGTGTTGGTTTGCATGGCAAGGTTTTGGTAGTGTGGGTGTTACAGGGGTGCCTTCTGTGAGAAGCTGCTAGAAGCTTCCCCTGTGTTTGATAGAGCCAATGCCAGCTGGCTCTAAGATGGACCCATTGCTGGCCAAGGCCGAGCCCATCAGTGATAGTGGGAGTGCCCCTGGGATAATGTATTTAAGAAGGGCAAAAAACTGATGCGCAAGTTCCTGAAGGACTGCATCCCGTGGAAGGGACCCATGCTGGAGCAGTTCATAAAAAACTGCAGTCCATGGGAAGGGCTCACATTGGAGAAGTTCGTGGAAGACTGTCTCCTGCGGGAGGGACCCCACACTGAAGCAGGGGAAGAGTGTGAGGAGTCCTCTCCCTGAGGAGGATGGAGCAGCAGAGACAACGTGTGATGAATTGACCACAACCCCCATGAGGAGGTGGAGAAATTGGGAGTGAAGTTGAGCTCAGGAAGAAGGGTGGTGGTGGTGGGAAGGTGTTCAAGATTTGTTTTTTATTTCTCATTACCCTACTCTGATTTGACTGGTAATAAATTAAATTAATTTCGTCAAGTCTGGTTTTTGCCCATTATAACTGCTGAGTGATCTCCCTGTCCTTATCTTGACCCACAAGCTTTTCATCATATTTTTCTCCCTCTATCCAGATGAGGATGGGGAGGTATAGAGCAGCTTAGTGGGCACCTGGTGTCCAGCCAAGGTCAACCCACCACACTGATTCAGGGAGCTACAACAGCACAAAACTAATCCTCCACAGAAAGTAAAAATAATTTTCTCCCTATTTTAAGATGAAATAACATTTATAGTGATCCTTCTCTATTTTGACTCTTAAGTCAAAATTTACAATGAATTTACAATGGCTGTTCTGGTGTCTTGATTGTTAGAAGGCAAAAGTTTGGATAGTTTATCTGTCCTAAAATAACCTATTTCTTTTTAACGTTAGAACAGTGAAATCACACATAGTGTATTTCTAAGTTAGAAAGTATTAGTCTAAGAGAAGGTTAAGGGAGAAGCAGAAGTGGAAGCTTTCTGTATACACAGGATATTTTCCTGTCGGGAGGTCAGAATTTTAAAATTTTGTTACTAGTTTGATAGTAAACAAATTGGAATATAGTTGAGGCCAAATTTTATAGAAGTTGGGATGTTACTTTTAATTAACAGAGCCTGATTTATTTGTCCAAATAAATTCCCTGTGTGATACAATGAACTAGTTATTTATTTCTTAATATCTGGGAATCAAAACAAATCTTGGAGGTCACTTACATTTGGAGGCTTTGTTCTATCATTATACACTCATAAAAGTTAATAGTCCTTGCTGCTTGCCTGAGTTCAACATTAAATTCTAAGACGAGTTAAGAGAATGTGTTAATTACTGTTCATTACCGTAAGAGTTCATGTGAAGCTACTTGGAAATTACAGTCAACAGAGCTGATGGAGAATATGCTGGCTTTTTTTTTTTTTTTTTTTTGGAGGGGGGGCATTAATAGAGAAGGTCAGAGGGTCAGTAGAAGCTGATCTATCAAAAGTGAAACTTTTTGACAGTATCAGTCTTGTTTGATGAAAGTTTAATTGGAAAAGAGTTCTTAGTCTCAAATAGGGATTGATTCCTGCTTACATTGCAGAGAAGATCAAGTTACTTCTTGAGGTAAAGTGACTCACTGCAGTATGAGAGATTTTTTGTTGAATACCTCTGCTTGACTTGTGTTAGGTGTGGAATGTCTACCAATTTTCCTCTGTCCTGGGAGTACATGCAATCAGCAGCAAGTTTTAGGCTATTTTGTCTAGTAGCATTTTCTCTCTGAAGTTTTCATTAAAATACTTCAGAAGGATCTGGGTTCCTCCCAGTAAAGATAGACCTTGAAGAGATGATAAGGATTTTAACAGTCTTTTTAAGGGCTGGTTGTAAACCTGAATGGGAGATAGATTTCCTAGCTCACAAATTTTCTTGAATTTTTTGGGGGAGGGCAGAAATAAGAAAAGTGTATATCTTTCACCAATATTAATATATCATTGTAGCACATTCATAGCCAACATCTGTCTGTCTGTCTGTCTCTCTCTCTCTCTCTATATATATGCATAAGATCTGAGTTGGAGGTCAGGAACTTTTTGTGACTAGATGCACTAAGAAAACGGAATGTGACACTGATACATGCACTGATTCATCCATTCTTGCATGGATTAGTTTAGCATGCTTAGCCAAGATGTGAGAAATATCTCACCCAAGATATTAATCAATACCTTACTTTACCTATAGAGACTGAAACACCTATCTCCAAATTTTCTGGCTGGAGCTACAATACTATGAAGTGATTTGGGATTGTGTGACAGACTTCTTGTATCCACTCCTGAAGCTGTTTACCTCTTTAAGAAACCTATCAAGATCTCTTTAGAAAGATGTGTGTATGGTGAAAGAAAGTATGGAAGACAGGACAAGGGGTAATGGGTTTAAACTGAAGGAGAGTAGATTTAGATTAGATGTTAGAAAGAAATTCATCACTGTTAGAGTGGTGAGGCACTGGAACAGGTTGCCCAGAGAGGTTGTGGAGGCTCCATCCCTGGAAGTGTTTAAGACCAGGTTGGATGGGGTTTTGAGCAGCCTGGTCTAGTGGAGGGTGTCCCTGCCCATGGCAGGGGGGTTGGAACTAGATGATCTTTGAGGTCCTTTCCAACCCAAACCATTCTGTGATTCTGTGTTTCTGTGAACTGGAACCTGCATATTTTAAATGCAATATACTCCTGCAGATTATTTCTGCATTTTACATCAAATAGTTGCTGGCTGCCTTATTCATTTTCTGTGTATGAAGACTTCTGTTGGTTTTCAGCTTCATAGGTTGGCTGAAAATGAAGGTCTCTCAAAATGGGAATCAAATCTGATGGAGGCACCTCAGCCCCTGATTCAGGGTTATGAATTTTCATGATGTGTTTAGGTCATTTTTTTTAGGATCTGGCTTTAAATCATTTGTGCATAATTTAAGACACAGGAAGAGAGGCAGGATGTCAGGATATTCATAACAACTCCATCTAGCAGACTGTGGACAGAAAAATGCTTGTTCTGCCCTTACACTGAGCAGCATCACTGAAACTATCAATGTGTTCCTCAAGCTTGTAACACATACTGAACTTAAGTTTTTTTTTCTCTTTAATCCAGATCCTTTCACCAGCCCAATTCACGGTGCAAAAATAGTTCTGAATAAGCACTGGTTTTGGTTTAATTTTCAAAGTAATTTACCAGCAAAGTAATTTACTAGCAGCTTCGTGGGTTAAAGAGGCAGGTCTGTTGAGCTGATTAGTGTTCTGGTGAAGACACTTTAATTATCCCATCTGAAGCATGTCCAGTTCTCTACATTCAACACTTTTTCAGTTTTGATAATGTCTGTACTCAAGGTAACCTGGGATTATATATATATATATATATATGTGTGTGTGTGTGTGTGTATATGCACACACATACATGTGTGCACATATTATATATGTGTGTATATACATAATATATAAGGTATTATAATATATAATATATATAATATTGCTCTTCCTGAGCATAGGGACAGTGATTGATACTTCAGAGAAAGATATAACATTGGATGAAAGCAAAATTAAAATAGCAGCCTGATTGAATACAGGGTCATGACTGTATTGGATGTGGAACACGGACTAAATTACAAGCCATTGTAAGTGGGTATGGGATCATCCCAAACTCTTGAAACCTACAGCCTGTTGAAAACGTGATGCCACCAGTGCTGGGGACAAAAGTTTCATTGAATTTATGGGCTTTGAGACAGACCTGCCAATGGACAAACCTGATCTCACCTTCAGCTTACTAGCTTCTAGATATCAGACAGTATAAGCCAGGTGATGTTAAGCTATTATAATACTTCTATTTTTACTTTTTTCAAGTCAGTAAAAATTAGAGATAAATGAGATATTATAAAATCAGTTTGATAATACCCATTGAAAGATACTTTAATGGAGATGAGAATGTTTAGGAGAAAGACACATGCTAGAAATTTTTAATTTCCTTTCTTTTTTTTCCTAAATCAATTTTCCCACACGAAGGTCTTTATAGATTGCCTGGGGAAATTAGAAGACCTGAAATAATGTTAACTTTTAACTAAGAATAAAAGGAAAATAAAGAAGCAGCATAATTATGAGCTAACCATTAGAAAGTTCTTAATGCTAATGTGCAGCAGAGGTCAGAATACTCATGATTTATAATCAACATCAAGAGAATAAAAGACTGCTAAGAAGACTTCCTCTTCAGAGAAGAGTTAGAATTCTGTACAGCTAATAGCATTTTCTTCATGCGGATGACTTTGTCAGTGAATACAATAAGCTGATCCATTAGACAGACCTGTTCAATGTAAATCCACTTAATATTAATGCATAAAAGGTTTAAAACATTTTAGTAATCATCTTGCACAGAGCTATTGTTAAAAGGCAGAACTATGTTTGCCCTGTCTCATATTCAGACAAAACTCAAGAACCAGGAATATGAAAAGGATGGACAGATGGCCTTTAACACATAAAAGAGTAAGATGGGACAATAAACGTGTCTGAGTATTGCTCATTGTCAAAAAACAATAAGCCTAATCCTGCAGAATGTTCAGCAGCCTAAAAAAGCCATTCAACCAACAGGGTTTGAAGATCATTAGCAGCTGGTAGGATGAGACAGCAGTAAATATGAACCAATTGCAAAAAGTTCATACTAGCTTTTGAGATAGCCTTTTAGATCTATGATGCTGGAAACTAAATTTCCCTGTATGAAAGAGTCCCAAGTTATCAGGGCTATCTTGGACACAAAAAGAACGCAAGGTTAATTTTCATCCCTTTAAAACTATGTGCCACTCCTCTACCAGTTAGCTGCTAAAATACATCTCCAAAGATCTCCTCTATACACTTGCTCTTACACTAACTGATCCAAATAGATTTGGGAATGATCCATTGAAACAATTTACAGTGTTTCCCTGACCCTTTATTTTCAACTCAGTACATGAGTAAGCATATGATGAACAATATTCAGTAGCACAAACTCAACTCAACAGTATTGCTCAGCACTTATTAAAAGCATCCTGCATATGGAGCAAGTAGAATAAAGGTGGGCAAATGAAGCTGTCTATAATATACATAATAAACTTCATTGGTTCAGCAAAAATAGGATGTGTCTACATAAATTTCAGCACTCTATAATGGTATTTTGCCTATTGACTCTGTGTATGTATACCTATACAAATATACATTTTGTAACACTCCTTGTAGATCAGAGAGACTATCAAAACCAAAGCAAACCCTACTCTGAAGACTTGATGAACAGGATAGAGTCAGCTGTCTCAATGTTATCTTGTAATAGAGTTCTGGAACAGCAAATTATCAGAGAGTTCTCACTGTCCAGTCCTTGGATGTAATCTTAGGAGAGTGCTGACAAAAGTGGAGGTGAAATCCACAAGACTGCTCAGCTATTATTAGCACCCTTCAGAGATCTCCAGTCATGACCTGTTCAACTCTTATACTGATGGGGGACAGGAGCAGGGTGATAGAATCTTCTGCAGACAGAATGACCTCCACATGTTCCATTTGTACATGCTCATGCAAATTTTAGGAGTTAACGATGTTAATCTTCTTACCAAATGAGGCAGAGAGAGAGAAGACATTTAGTAGAGTATTCTGTTGGGGTTTATGTATTTTTTTGTATCATTATAGGAACACCTCAAAGCATTAGTTAAGGTGTGAGTCTGTTCTGTCAGGCAATACAAACTATGAACAAAGAACTATTTGAATGTACATGGCACAAACGTTTTCAAATTAATGTTGTGCTTTACTTGTAACTGGTGAGTGACTTTTTTTGTATTTGTTGTTGGATATATGAGTGTTTCCACAATAGTAATGGGGTGTACAGACCTCCTTGTGTATAGAAAGATTTTAAAGAAGTAAAATACATGATATTTCAATGCATTGTACTGCAACAGGATGAAGCAAACATAATAGATAGTGTCTCTAAATTAAATTCTCTGTTAATGCTAAAAGGCAGTGTCTGACAGATTTTTAACAGAAAATAGCATAATTTTTAATTTTTACATTTTCTGAATTTTTAATTTTCTTTGCTAATGGGCAGGTTTCTGATTGCCTACATACAAGAGCTTCAGTGGTGAAAACTCCAAGAGACTGTGCAGTAATTCTTTGTGAAATTGCTGGCTGCTGATTTTTTTTTTTTTTTTGGTTGGTTTTTTTGTTTGTTTCTGAAATATTGAAATATTGTAGGCAACAGCAGGACACTTTCAATAAAATAGTATTAGGATGGGGAAAAAAGTAAGCATAGACTCCATTTGAATAATATCTTGATTGGTACTAAAATCCACAATGAATGCGAAAATTGAATTAAGCAAATGTCCAGTGTTTTTTAGGTAAAGCATTATATTAATCTTGCGCACAACAAATTATGGATGATGGATTCATTGTTAACAAATAGCATGGGCTTTGGGAAATGGCAGAGACATATAAATGTTATGAGCAGAAGTCAGCCATAGCTGCAGTATAAGAACAGATGTGTATCCAGTCTGTTTCATTCCTGGAAGTCCAGGTATCTTAGGTTTCAAAAGCCTGATGCAAAGACAATCAAGATATTTATTAAATGCTTCTGTGACAATGGAAAAGACAATGATAAAGGTGAAAGTGAGAAAATATCTGATAGCATGCTTAAAAAACTTTGTGTCTCTTGACTTAGTGTCACAGAGTGATGCCCAGTGACAGGACAAGAGACAAATTGAAATACAGGAAATTCCACTTAAATGTAAGAAAAAACTTTTCACTGTGAGGGTGATCAAACACCCTTGGAACAGGAACAGAAAGAAACACATTTGAAACAGATTGTCAAGAGATATATTGGATTCTCATCTTTGGAGGTACTCAAAATATGATGGGATAAAGGTCTAAGCAATGTACTCTAGGTGACTCCTTTGAGCAGTGTTGGACTAGCCCATCTCCAGAGGTACCTTCCAACCTCAACCATTCAATGATTTTATGTACCAGTAGATGTACCCAAAGATAAGAACAGGTCTAGCGATGGCAAAATAGAAGCATGACTTTGAAACATAGAGTGGCACCTTGCCATTTTTCACAGAATCATCAAGGTTTTTAGCAATCTCAAGAATGACCTTTGGTTACATTAAACTGTTTCAGCAAGAAATATTTGCAGGTTCTAAGAGACAAATGGTGCCATTGGGAAGAGCCGAGAGAAAGGACAATATGTGGCTCTTGCAGTGGAAAAGAAAGACTTTTTCCTAGGCTGGCAAGAAGACACACTTGTTTGATGAGTTTTCAAATTGATACTATTAAATGCGTGACCAGAAAAGGAACTGATGAATGACTGTAACTAGTCCTGGTTCAGTAAATGCTCTCTTTAGTATCAAGTACATATGTTTTAGGAAGTTTGGACCCTGATTGTTGTGGTTTAACCCCAGTCAGCAACTAAACACCACACAGCTGCTCAGTCACTACCCCACAGCGAGATGGGGGAGAGAATCAGAAGGGTAAAAGTGAGAAAACTCATGGGTTGAGATAAAGACAGTTTAATAGGTAAAGCGANTGCACAGTGGTACATTCTCAACAATCTTCGGCAGATGCATATGAAAATATACTGTGATTCCCTTTGCCATCTCTCCCTGTTAATCTTAGTGCAAGCTGAAAAATGGACTGCACCTTTACATACAAACAGGGGAGATTGGCAGACACCCTATGAACCCCTGAGAGAAGAATAAGCTTACTCTACTTCTGCTGTTGCTCGGCTGAATTTCTTAGGACAATCTCAATTTGTCTATGCCTTCCTTTTTCCTCCACCCTCTTAAGTATAATAGTCTGCACAGGCTTCTAGTTTTTATCTTATTGGCTTCAGATCTTTTTCTAATATATGACCATAGTAAAATCTAACCCTTCATGCAATCTAAGCTCCAAAATGACCAACTTTTAAAAATTATTTGTATGGATATTGTTAGCTTAAATTTACAATTTTTCTTTGGAAATACTTTTAAAGAAATATCTACACTATTTCCTATGTTAGAAGTAGAAAGCTTTTGAGAATCATACATTGATTACTCAATAATACCTTAGCAGTGTTTTGCTGGCATAGCACACTGTTAACATCTTCAGGAACACTGACATAAAGCCCAAGTCATAAAGAATAAAACTTCATTTTTTACCTAAAGGCTTCACGGTAAGTACTGCACTGCAGTGGTCTCCTCAACTTTGTAGTATAAGTTATGTTTAACTACTGTATTTTCTTTTTCTGTTTGAAATTTGGCACAATTCTACTTAAAAATGTATTATATGGGAAGAAGAAGCGACATACTTGTAAAGCTGTGATTTTGAGATTCACACACTGCTTATCACCTTCTGTTTCCTTCTCTTCCATGTATAAATATATTAAGGTCATTAGCTAATTGAAGAGCACATAAATGTCAAGCTATTAACATAAACATCAAACACTTTCAAATGTTGAAACCCTTCTGTGTTTCCCAACAGGGTCTTTTTTTTCTCTAATTTGAAAAAGAGGTGTCAGACTTTTAGTGGAAATAAATAAGTAAATCTGCATACAGATTCTTTGGCAGAAAAAAAAAAAATTGTGCATACTTGTAAAATTGCTCTAAATCCTTGCAGAATAGGGAAATGCCAAAGAGAGGTACAAGGCAGAAAATTATAGATTGTTCCATTAACGAAATCATAACACAGGCCAAGAATGAAAACATCCATTCAAATCAAATACTTTATAGAGGGCTTTATGGAGAAAAACATTTATCTGTACTCAGATGTAGAGTTTTACTAGTCATTGGCTTAAAGGCAGTTACTTACTTTTAGAGTTGTTTGTAACTAAGTCCTTAAGTCTTGTTTTTATCTTCAGCATTATCCTTGAAATGATTCATCTACTCATAGACGTTATAGTCAGGTATTTCTGTAAAAGGAACAGCTATTCCACCACCAATCAATCGCCAGCACTGGGTTCTTCTCAGTTTCCCTAGCCTATGTGGAAGACATGAATGATGGGCCTTGGATAAAGAGCCTGATACCTGGTGATTCTGAAGACTCCTTTGTTTTCTTCCCAAAGGAGATCTTACACCCCTCAACTCACAATGGCAAGGAATCCTCCTGAACTGGGGATTCACAACTAGCTCTTTGTTTGATCCTTCTCCTAAAATTTTTTTTATTACACTCATAAAGATTCCTACTGTTTGCCCTCATGAGAAAGAAATGTAATTATCCTGTTGCAAGTTTTGGCACTGTCTAGAAGACAGTAAGGTCAGATGCTGACTCCTGGTTTTCCAGTGCATTAAAGCAGACTACATACTTCATTTTTAAGGCTATTCAAAAACTTACTCTATTCTACCTCTCGAAGCTTCCAGTTGCACCATTGTTCGGACAGTGATACCAACTTTCATTTCCTGCTATTTCAATTTTCTTTGGAGTATTGGTATTTTTCCTCCCATGCATAGGGACTCTCCATAAAAATACAGAAGTCATATAAAGATGCATGTCATAATGCCTACAAATCCCTTGATACACTGAGTGTGCTTGGTTTGTTGTACTTATCACGTTGTTTTCTGTTACTGTACTGGTGATGTATATATAGGTGATCTATCTATATTTTGACATTGATTAAACAATCATTGAAAGTGTTCTTGGAACTGCTGGAACTTTGTTGGTTCTGAATTACCTTACCCTCACAATGGGACTCTGTTCTCCATTAAAGCAGGTAGGAGCAACTGTGGCACAGGTCAGTGGTCAGCCATGATGGTAAATCCATCCAGACTCTTTAATTTTGCCTCTGAATTTCCCAGACTTGTTCACAGTCCTGAAATTTTCTAGAGATAAGGTAATAAGCATGGCTTTGTTTTCAAAAGGGTGTTGGTTTAGAAAACAAAGGTGTTTCTAATAGTGTTAGAGCAATATTCTAATATTGTTTAGGAGTCAGAGATAGCTTCACTCTATGACGTCTTATAATGTCATATTATAAACTAACTATTCTAAACTAAGCAGATTGTACATAACCAAGTATACACACTATGCTGTACAAGATCTTTGCTCAATCAGTCATGTACTTTAATACTTTGCACAGTTTGGGAAAATTTCCTCTCCCTTGTTTATGCAGAAGACAGAATCACTAAAATAACCCCCTACTGTTCATTCAAGTGAGTTGAGTACTGAAGCATACTGAAGATTAAATTTATTAGGTTGCCTTTTACTTCAAATCAACTTCAAAAATGTAAAATGCAGTTAGGACTCTGTGCCTAGCATGTTTTGCTATGGATCTTTGTGCATTTTTCATATCACCTCTGTGAAACAGTGTTCTATTCCCATTATTGAACTTCAACATATTTACTGTCCCTAGGCTTTGAAGACCTTCCTGCACTGGCTTCTATATGCAGCATACCTTCAAGGTTTCTATCAAGACCACCATGACTATCCATTTTTAGAATGGTAACTCATATTCTGAAGTATTACTTGAAAGCATCATGGTTTTTTTATAGCTCATATATCACAAGGGATTTTAGGTTGACAGTTTCTAAAATAGTCTGATCAGAAACAGGATATCTTTTCACTCAAAATGGCAGGTGCACAACTAGTATTTGAAAAAAAAAAAAAAAAAGTGGTCAGGATTACTAATATGTGCCATCAAAGTCTCAAGTTTGGGTTGGGTTTTTCCATTTACAGAGTTGTTTGATAAAAATTTACTAATGGATTGGCTGGGATAAGTTTTTAAAAAAGTAGAAACTGAAAGATTTATTAGAGAATTAAAAAGCCTCCAGGGCTTGAATGCAAGAGTATAATGTTATTACTTCAAACATTATTACTTCAAACCTCAACTCTACTCCTGTTTAAGTCCATTGATGAAAGGAAATGGAATCATTCTGCAGTGAGAATTGTTAATACTTGATACCAGTTCAAACAAAAAGGTGGCTTGCATAGTGACGAGACAAAAGAGGAATGTGAACGCCATACAATTGGAAATCATAATTCAAAGAGGTGTAGACCTCTTTACCAGTACCTACTCCATTCACCAATCAAGACTACATTTTGCTATGTTTTGCACACATGAAAGGCAAAACAGATTTCTCCTTCCTCAACAGACAAATAGAAAATGTGTACAGTACGTAGAAAATGTATACAGTCAGAGCTAGTGTGATGATAACACATTGATGATAAGACTTTGTAGCCCTTACTGGGGCGGGGGTGTGTGTGGGGGGGTGGTGGGGGCGGCCTTTAAATATTTGCTTTTAAGTCAAGACTTTTGGGCATAGTTAGGACAAAAGGAGATATCAAAAATGAGAGGAAATGGTCATACCTAGTGATTTAATAACCGGTCACCACTGACAGGGCATAAGATCCAATTGAAGTTTTGTGTCTCAGGAACAAGGTATTAAAATTATCTTCATGTGCTTATGCAATGTATTGTAATGTAGTTAAATATGAGGGTTTAGATGACAAAAGGTGTTCCTCTGGTACTGAGCTCAGTTCACATTGATGTTCCCTCCTGCATATGCAGTGATACCCTTCTCAGTTTAAACATCTGAAACTTAGAAAAGATTTCTTCTGATTAACAGAACATCTCTAAGCAGGTTTTAATCTCTTAAACACACACATTTGATGAAGATGCTTTTCAGTCTAACGATTTTATAAAACTATAATTACACTATATTTTTATTCATTTGGTGTATTTTCTGGCTAATATTTTTCTGTGGAGTTCTTTAAAAAATAGTGAATAGCACTTCAAAGTACCTAATTACTTCAGGGCAGAATTCTTCAACTTCTCTTGCTTTACAAGTCATGTTTGGGTCAGCAAATGCCAAGCATATGCTTGGTGTTAGGTCCAAAACAACTTGAGGCATGAAAAAGTTTAGCTAAATATATTCAGACATTCCTTAGAAACGCTGTTTCAAGACTGAGTTACTTGTTATCTGAGTGTGCAGTTATTGCAGAAATACCCTGTCATTACTGCTACCAAATTGGTTTAACATCTTTCAGTTGACTTAATGCATATGTTTGGGGTTTTTTCCCAAAATGAAGTGCTAACTACTTTAATAGAATTTTTGAATCCACATTAATAACAGAAACTGGATGGAAATTGCTGCATTACAATATAGTGGATCCCTATCAGTTTTTCCAAGAAAGACTATTGTAAGCATTATGGCAAGGAGGGACAAGTGAGAAAAACTAATTTAATCCCAATGTGGTAGATGAGGGGCTAAACGATTCTAAAAGATCATTCCAAAGGTACTGTTATTGAAGTATTCTGGCACATTCAAGTGCTTGAAAGCCTTTTTTAATTATTATTTTACAGTAAAGGTGTTTGGATATTTTATCTGCTACTGCACTAGGATAGCCCTTCAGCTAGCTTGGAAAAATTCTTAAGTTGCCCTTACAACCTCATTTACTATATGTGTATGTATGTGTGTAAAAAAGTATTTGTTTATGTATTGAAAACTGGGCTTCTTTGAAAATTTTCTATGCTGCTTTGTTTTATGTTTTTAATAAATATATATTTTAATAAATATAGCTAATATTTATTGGTAATAAGAATCATTATAAATATTTAGGGTAATAAGAATCATTATAAAATAGTAGAAGTAATTCTGAAATCTGCTAATATATAATGGAATTTACAGCTTCAGCTTTGGGACTGTATATGTTACTTATTATTAGGGTATCGATATGGTATATTGATTATCCATTGAGTACTAATTATTCCTGTATTTAGATGCCTTAACTTTTATAAAAATATCACTTGTAATTTCCCAGTGAGTAAGTTTCTAATGTGAAGAACCTTTACCCTAAAAAGGTTTTTCCACAAAAAGTACTCCATAAATAATCGGATTTGTAAATTCTCTGAACTACCAGCTGAACAAAATATGCATGAACTTGCTGGTTTTCTTCTGACCGCTTAAAACGCTGTCAGAGAACATTAACTTTCCAATGAGTCTCAGAGTTTCCTGTGTGAAGCCAAAAGAATGACAAGAAATCACATCATCATGAAAATGGATTGGCTTCTTCTAGCTGTAGGTGAAAAGGTCATTCTTACAAGAAACATTTTCAAACATCAATTTGTTCAATGAAGATCACCTTCTGAGTTCTACTTCAGCGGAATGTAAAGCTGATCTGACTTTAAAGTTAGCCCTGCTCTGAGTACCTCCAGAAGCGAGTGTTTTTCTGTGATTTTATGATCTGTGTGTTTTATTCAACC
The DNA here is from genome assembly GCA_013400195.1 of Aramus guarauna. Classification (NCBI taxonomy): domain Eukaryota; kingdom Metazoa; phylum Chordata; class Aves; order Gruiformes; family Aramidae; genus Aramus; species Aramus guarauna. Next base: position 47,532 of record VXBL01010259.1, read on the forward strand.
TTTTTAAATTATTATTACTTTTTTTATTTATTAAAAGTTTACTGTCCCTGTACAGTTTGGTAATTCTAGATCTGTTTCCTGTGTCAGATATTCTTACAAATGGCACATCTTTCTTTTGAAGACCCTTTTTGTATCACCAATGCAACAATTATGCTAATCAAAACTTCACCTATATAGGCTCTTTAAAATCTTCCAAAGTGCAGAAACAGGATTCAGCCTGCTTATGAAGGATAAAGTTGAGTATTACCCTGATGTCATTATCTAAGAGGATAAAGGGCAAAGTTTTAAATATTTCTGCTTTCATTCTTGTTTCTGTATGCAGGAGTCTGTCTGTACAGCCTGGATGCTCAATAGATATTTGCTGCCATAATGGCTGACTAGCTGTCGTGGTTTAACCCAGCAGGCAGCTAAAACAACCACACCGCCATTCGCTCACTCCCCTCCCCAGCAGGGTGGGGAAGAGAACTGAAAATGGAAAACAAAAAAATAAAACTCATGGGTTGAAGCAGAAAGACAGTTTAATAGGACAAAAATGTTAGGATTAATAATAATAAAATATACAAAACAAGTGATGAACAGCACAATTTCTCACCACCCAAAGTCAATGCTCTGCAAGACCCCAAGCTACTTCACCTCCTGGCCCACCCCCCAGTTACATACTGAACATGGCATCATATGGTACGGAATATCCCTTTGGCCAGTCTGGGTCAGATGTCCTGACTGTGTCCCCTCCCAGCTTCTTGGTTGCCCCCCAGCCTTCTTGTTGGCAGGGCAGTATGAGAAGCTGAAAAGTCCTGGACTGCTTGGCAACAACTGAAAACATCAGTGTGTTATCAACATTATTCTCATTCTAAATCCAAAACACAGTGCTATACCAGCTGCTAGGAAGAAAATTAACTATACCTGCCAAAACCAGGACACTAGCTTTTTTATTAAATTGGAGGTACTAGAAGTCTAAATCCTTATGGCTTGAACTAGAGAACCAGGCTCTCTAACTCAGACTGGTAATGGACTTGTGTACAGTAGTATCAGATAAAAAAAAAAGTACATAGAAACACCTCAAACATAATAATTACATTCAATACATGAGTGATACCAGTAATTCATGATAAATTTATTTGTTCTTAGGGGACTGTGAGCTTGAATGCCTCATTTTAAATGCAACAGTTAATAAAATTTAGTCCTCTTTTGTTAAAGTAACAAATAAATGTAAAAATTTTTTCATACTAACACATTTTAAATGGTCAAAAGAGATGCTTATATAGGAATGTAACTAGCTCAGAGGATTTACAAACCTGGAGCTAATACTACTTTTAATGCATATTAACCAGAAATCTTCTTATGCTGTTTCCCACTGCACATCCTAGTAAAAAGCTGACTTTTTTTTTTTTATTACCCCTCAGCAAAAATTTAAACAATGGCACAGAGTTTCACAAAACTCAGCACCTTTGCAAAGATTAAATTTGCTATTTCAAATTTAAAGCAAATAGCTTTAAAGCCTCTGATATATTGCAACTTAAAAATATAAATAAATCTCTTTTTATAAAGTTTCAGTAAAAAAGCAGCTCAGAGGAAAAATATCTTTTTAATAGATTTGTCAGAAGACAAGAATCTAAACCAAGTTCCTCTCTAAGGACCAGAAAGAACAAGTTAATGATAAATCTGATTAGTTAAACTCTAAGTGGCCAGGTAGCATAGAATTGGTTTTACTCCCTGAAGTCATGTTTGGATGAAGAAGGAGACATCAAAGACGATGCATGTGTCAAAATAGAGAAGACTCCTGTATAAATTTAGTGGATGACAACATTGTATGGAATTTTCCCCCCCCGCTAAATGCGTGGTCAGTGTTGAAATTAGTTAATCTAACTATTCTAAGAGTCACAGGTGCTTCAACGCTACAAGCAATTGTCTGCTACTCTGTGGTGTAGATGAGAGGATAAGACCTGCTGTATCTTTCACGTAACACATGACTCAGTGTGAAGCTTATATCCAAATCATTAACAGAATCCTTGAGAAACACAAGAAGCAGAATTAGTGTTCAGGAAAGCAACTGTTTATTTTGTTCTCTACATCATGAAAACTTGTGCTTTATGATCCAATTAGCCATGCTGTGCTTTTTGGTTAAAATTACTCCTCTGCCTTCCACTGAGGTCTCCAACACTTCTGCCTGAGAACTGCAGTCCTGAAACATCCTCACTTTTACAAGTCAGCAAAATTACCTTCCCCATTATTTTAATTATTGATAAAACTTTCACTGATCAGCCACTAGTCTTGATGATATGATTCTTTGCAATGTGCTTTTGCAGTAAAGTACCCTAGAAAAGAGATAACTTTGAAAGTAAGGAAATCCTTTTGCTGAAAATTAATATAAACTATATAATTATTACTATTTATTATTTCACTATATGATTTTCTCAGAGGTAATCATTGCACTAAGAATGTCTTTTGCTGTATACAAGGCTTATCTCTTGAAGTGTTTCCTATTATTATTATACTTCTCATATTATGCCCAGTTAGTTAAGAGAATACATAAATCCTTGAAATGTTTTTAAAATGTCCAGATTTTAGTGACCTTGGAAGTGGAGTGTTAGGTACAAGACTTGGCATTACAGATGGATAATACCACCCATCACCACCACCTCGAACTGAGAACTCATTTGTTTTAGAGAATTCATTTGCTGATGGCATGGGAAGTGGCCATGGAAAGCAAACAGCACACTCAAATTCTGGCTTCCACAGCAGTCTGCATGATGCAGGAAGCAGACTACCTGGGAGTTAAGAAGTCAGTGTCTGGCTTGCCCTCCTGATTGAAGTTCTTTTAAGAGGTCAATGAAGAGTGGCCAAATGCAACTATATATAACTTTTGCATGCAACAGAATGATAATATGTTTTTAAAATGCCCTGAAGCAATAAGACATATTATTGATTAAAAGCACAGAACTTTTTATCAATTCCAGTTTCCTAGAGAAAGATAGTTCACATATTGCGGTGTTAGTGTCTTGTTTTGTTTTGCTTGCAGTTTCCAAAAAATACGCAAATTAAAAAAGGTGAAACAGTGCTATAAGTCCATTATGAAACTGGTAACTGAATCTGTTAAGAATGGAAACTGCCCCCTCCCAATTTCTACAAATCCACAAATTTCAGTTCCTAACATACAAAGGATAGTAAAAACAGAGAACTGGTCAGAAATACATACTTTTAATGGAGAAACTGCTTCTTTAACAAACATAGATTTTAGTCAAATATGTTTATCTAAATTAGCTTTAGTGGGGCAAATATGTTTCCTTCCTTACACTAAAGTCAGCAGTGATAGGAAAATGAGTATTGTTTTCCTCCTCACCATTAAAACTGTATTCAGACAACTTTTAGCAGGGCACTTTTTGGAAAAAAAAAAAAAAAAAAAGAAAAAAGAAAAGAAAAAAAAAAAGTTTAGCCTTTATCCGCAGTCATAGCCATCATCAGTAATCCTGTAATGTCCCAGCACACTAAAATATCAAAAGCCCTTTTTTCTATGATGCTACTAATTTACACTGCCTTGACAGATGGTATGATTTAGGCTGAAGAATAAATGGAGGAAAAGAAAATTGTTTCTTTTCTGTGATGGGAATTACAAGTCCCAAAGAGTAAAACACAGGTAAAATCAAGGAAAGCCAAGGAGCAGATAAGAAGGGGCAAAATGTCAAAAAGAAAGAGAAAAAGGCTTCTTGGATAAAATGTTCCATGTGGACATCAAAAGAAGCATAATGAGCTTTGGAGGCAGATCAGATAGATTGCTCCCTTATTTGGAGTATCTATCTTGGATGGGGCTATATATAGGTAAAATGCCCAATTCACGACTCCCTGTTGTGATGTATTCTCATGGCAGAAAATATTTGAAGGGGAAATAACAGATAAAGGGTTTTTTTTGTTTGGTTTGGTTTAGGTTTTCAGGTTTTAGTTGTTGTGTTTGCTGATGTTTTTTCAGTGGGGGTTTTTGGTTGTTTTTTTAATTATTGACATATGAATTCCTGTCAGCACTGTATGGGCAGGACTTTTCAAGGTTATTTTATTCCATTTTATAATTTTAAAAATTCATATTTATTTACAATTCAAGTTTTTATATTAAACTACTATTTAACTAAAAGATAGATTTGTTATATGCTTGCTCACAGACTAGTCAAAGTTGTCAATGTGTTTTCCTTAGCAAAACAATTATTACAGTATATATTGAATTTAAGCTGAATGAACTATTCCTTTTTAAATAATATATTCTGTCCTTAAATATTAACATTAATTAAATTGATTGTTTCTTCCTTATTAGATTTTTTTTCCCCAATGCCTTCTTATTTGTTTTGTCATTCATATCTTCCATTCTTGGAAGCCTGATCCAAAAACCCATGAAATCTACTGGAGTTTTAGTTGTGAGAAATATATGCAAGAAACTATCTTTCTACTATGTTCCACTTGTGTATTTCTCATGCTTATTTTCTCTTCAGATTTGAGTATTTAATAGGATTTCTGTCTATTTGCTATGCTGCTTTTTCTGGCATTTCTTATTTCCTTTCCTGGCTTCTGTTCAGACTCCAAACACCCAAACATTCAACACCTTCTCCCCAAATAATTATATTTACAAGGGTCCAGAACTCCTGCATGTTAAATTACATTTTATTCAGGCTGTCTTTATGGAAGAAAGAGAGGAAGAAAAAAAGCTTTAATGTCTCTCTTGAAAATCAATTTGAAAAATAAAACATGTGCTGCCAACAGCTGATTTGCACCTTCAGAACTGTATGCATACTCCAGCAGCTATTTGATATAAATATTAGAGTCCCTGCATATATTCTGATCCTACTGTTCCTAAAAATATTCTTACGTTTGCCATTATTTCTGCTGGTGCTGTGAAGGGGGCTGGATCAGGAACATTAATCAGCTTCCCAGATAGTTGCAGCCGTTACTTTTAGTCTTACGATTCTTTTGTCATTCCTCCTCCCTAACAATAATTTTACTCTAGCTATTCCTGATCAGTGAGTTAAGCCAAAACCTGCTACTGTTTGCTGTGGCTTCATTCTCTGTTGTCCAAGTTAGCTGACTGAGTTGGCATGTGCTTTGGGCAACGTTGGTGGTTATAGTGCTCTGTTGGATTTCATGGCTTCCAGAAAAACTGTTCTTTAAAAGCTGTGGGGTCAATTCACCCCATTGGTCATAAATTATTTTCCTCTTTTGATCTCACACACATAAGGGAGAACGGAGATAAGAGGTGGTGTAAATAAATAAATAAATAATAGCAGACAGAAATTAAAGAATAATTTCATGGTCATTTGCCCTGACAGCACTTTGAGCCTTTTATATGTAGGTTTAGTCCTATTTCTGACAGACTAGAGTGAACAATGGCTGCTGTGGTTCTTCAGTAGCGCTCTTGTGTGAAATCCTCTGTGTCTTTTGATGCTACAATATAAGACTGGCATCCTTTTTCTTGTCAACACATGGTGCTTCCAGCATGGGTTTGGGCAGTGGTAATAGGAAATGTGTTCTTTCAAGCCTTCCCTCTGTCTTCTCCAATTTGATTGGTAGGTTGAAGAGAGTGCAAAATTGGGGAAATTGCTTCCAGTAGGACAGCTTTGAGTGATGAATTTTTTCTGCAGACAAACACTTCCCGGATGCTACAAAAAGTGCTGCTGTACCTCTTCTGTGCAGTAATCCAGTATTTATGGTTCCTGGTTCCCAAGGGCTGGATAAATTAACCAGAAGAATCCCAGGGGAAATGTCCATCTAGTTATGTGAATTTTTTATTTTTTTTTTTTGTCCCCACATTATTAAAACTATCTCTTGCTTCCTTAAGAACAGTGCCATTTCCAGCAAATAGAAAGTCTTTATTAGTTGCCTATATTTCTGTCATCTGTGTATTACGAAGGTAACCATTAGAATTCAGTGCTCAGTAGGGTTTTCTGTTGTTCTGTATTTGTTCTGCTTTGCTCTTTCTGCATGTGAGATCACATCACACAGTTCTTTTTTTTGCAAATCTGGAAGAGTATGGTAGCTTTAAAAGAGCAAAGGTGAAAACTATTTGCAAAATATGGAGCTCAAAATAATACAGTTAAACAGAAGTGATTGCTGGCTGCTGTTAATGAAAAAATGGTATTTTTATTAGAACTACTTCTAGTTAAAAATACAACAACATTGCAGTAACTACCTTTTAATGGGATGGAGTCAGTCATTGGTCATCAGTAGTTCCTAGCATTTAATTGTTGGATAAGATTTCTGTAATTGATTACTATCTCTTAAAGTTGGTGGCTTGGGTTTTTTTTCTGATTTACTTACAATTCTGTAAAATTACACTTGGCTACATCAGGGCCAAAAGGAAAACCATTATGACTCAATTTGGTGGAAGCACATATCTGCCAAGAGAGATGAAATATATTAGTCCCTACATGAATGATATTATGCCAAAATCCTTGAGTTAAATGCTCAGAAGCTTTTTGTTCAAAGATGCACAAGAGGCCAATAGCATCATGAAGAATGAAGTCTGAAAGCAAATCCCTAATTTGTATTCTACCTTTTCCTTAGAGATAAGTTGATGTACCAACAATTGAATCTACATGCACAAATAATAACTGGGAGCATCATCAGTCAATACTGCTTGTTCTGCAGAATGTTTGCTTATAAATGTCTGTGTGATATGATGCTTACTAGGGAACATGCTATCTTTTTTGGCAAATTCTTTGTAAAGGTAAACACTTGCATTCTCAGTAAGATCAGTCCAACAAAGGAAGAGTGATGTAACAGTTTACAGTGTTTTATTGACTATCCAAAAAGTGACTGTGATTTTGTCCTTTGCATAGGTTCACAGGAGAGAAAAAGCATTGCTCTGAGCCTCTTGAATCTCTCAGTAGTACAGTGCTGTCAGATCAAAAAGTTAATTCTTAGCCCTGCAACCTTTTTGCTGCTAACATTGCACAATAAAAGGGTATATCTGAGGAAACATGGCTAAAATGTCTAGATAGCTTTGTATGTACTGGCAGTGTTACAGTATCTCCCCCCTCTTATCATACACCTCTTCAAACATTTAATTAAAATACTCTGTCACTGTTCTGACATAAATGGTAGCTTGTGATATAGCCTTTGCCTTCCAATACATAACATCTCTTTTGACAATCAGTAATAACAAAAGGTATCCTCTACAAATTTCATAGCAGAAAATACAATGAACTACATATCAACCCAATCTTCAGATTACCCTTTCAATCAAATGCTTTCCAGAAGCAAAGTCATAAGGATAGGTTCATCTCTTCCAAATCCTTAACAAATAAATATGGAGCAAAGTATTGGTTTGAAAAATTTAATAGCATATGATCTAGTTTATGATGGTTAATGACTGGTTTATAACAGAGAAGGTAAGGTATCTTCTTGCAGATATATTGAGTGCTTCTTTCTGATCCTGATTCTTTCCTTTGGTGTAAAATCCCTGCATGTAACAGGAGGAGCACCAGCAGAAGCTTTCTGTAATATGAAATCTGTTTACCAGGGAACCCTTAGTAGACTTTTGAAACCTGCCCATTTTTAATGTTTACAGAAGAATATTTTTTTTTTTTTTTTTTTAAATTTGAACCTAAAGACTGGATTAGTTAGATCTCATTTATGCCTCTCTCTACATTCTGGAATCAATTAAAAGTATGGCATCTGAAGGTACCCTAAACTGTCAATATTTGGTCTAAATGAAAAAAACCTAATGTGGAATATGAGAGAGCATTTATTCAGCAGGATCATAGAATTATATGATCATAGAATGGTTTGGGTTGGAAGGAACTTCAAACATCATTTAGTTCCAAACCCCCTGCCATGGGCAGGGAGACCTTCCACTAGATCCAGTTGCCCAAAGCCCCATCCAACCTGGCCTTGAACACTTCCAGGGATGGGGCATCCACAGCTTCTCTGGGCAGCCTGTACCAGTGTCTCACCACACTCACAGTAAAGAATTTCTTCTTAATATCTAATATAAATCTACCTTCTTTCAGCTTAAAGCCATTGCCCCTCGTCCTATCACTACATGCCCTTGTAAAGAGTCCTTCTCCAGCTTTCCTGTAGTTCCCCTTTAGATGCATCCCTGGCAGATTTAATTCTATTAGGGCTTTAGCTTTCCTATCCTGATCCCTGGCTGCTCAGACAGTTTCTCTGTATTCATCCCAGGCTACCTGCCCTTGCTTCCCCTCTCTGTAGGCTTCCTTTTTGTGTCTGAGTTTGTTCAGGAGCTCCTTGTTCACCCATGCAGGCCTCTGGGAATTTTTGCCTGACTTCCTCTTTGCTGGGATGCATCGCTCCTGAGCTTAGAGGAGGTGACCCTGGAATGCTAGTCAGCTGTCTTGGGCCCCTCTTCCATCCAAGGCATTGCCCCATGGAACTCTATCAAGCAGGTCCCTGAAGCCTGCTCTCCTGAAGTCCAGGGTAGTGAGCTTGCTGTGCCTCCTCCTCACTGCCCTAAGGATCTTGAACTCCACCATTTCATGGTCACTACAGCTAAGGCCTCCTTGTTGGTGAGAACAAGGTCCAGCATGGCACCTCTCCTCATTGGCTCCTCTTTGACTTGGAGAAGGACGTTATCATTAATACATTCCAGGAACCTCCTGGATTGCTTATGCCCTGCTGTTTTGTCCCTCCAACAGATGTCAGGGTGGTTGAAGTCCCCCGTAGGGACCAGGGCTTGTGAACGTGAGGCTGCTCCTATATGCCTATAGAGAGCCTCATCTGCTCAATCATCCTGGTCAGGTGGCCTGCAGCAGACCCCCACTATAAGTTCTCTGTCCCTGACCCTCCCTTTAATCCTAACCCGTCAGCTCTCGGTTGGCTCCCGTTCATCTCCAGGCAGAGCTCCATGCACTCCAGCAGGTCATTGACATAGAGAGTGACACCCCCTTCTTCCTAAAGAGCCTGTATCCTTCCATTCCAACACTCCTTTCATAGGAGCCACTTCACCATGTTGCTGTGATGCCAACACAGCATAGGTCATAGCCCGACAGGCCTGTGCACATCTCCAACTTCTCTTCTTTCTTCCCCATGCTACATGCATTTGCATGGAGGCATTTCAGTTGGGCCTCCGATGAAGCTGACTGACTGGCTGGAGTGGCTGGAATTCCTTTGAGGTATTTCACTGGGGTTTCCCTGTTGGCTCCTATTCCCTCAGGAGCCCCTGTCTCATCTCTGTAAGACTTCAAGTGTGCTGCATGTATCTGGCATGTCTCTGAGCAACAGGCTGAGGCACCCTGTTCCTCTAACCTTGGTGTATCATTCCACAGCTTGCCGCAGGCAAGCCTGATACTGTCCCCCTCTCCCTTCAAGCTTAGATTAAAGCTCTGTCAATGAGCCCCTCAAGCTCCTGAGCAAAGACCCTTTTTCCCCTTTGAGGATGTAGGCATGTGTTTAAGTTATCACCCCCCAGTTAGACTTCTTACATGTTGCATTTAAGTGTTGACCCAAGGCCCAAAAATACAGAACTGTTTTTGCCTCATGTAGTATTGGTAATTACATGGAAACTGCGATGCAGTTGATGTGTTGCATTATCATGTGGTGGCCAAAAAGATTTTTAAAAAATTTAAAGTTCCTGTCTTAAATTCTAGAACTACAGTGAATTTTTTATTTGCATAGATAAAGTCCTTTGCATTAGCTGATGTCAGGTTGCTTCTACCAAATGCCAAAGCTGAAACACTTTAAATAGATTTTATAGACTTTAACAAGCCCTGCGGGCCTCCCAGCTCAGTCAGTAAGGATGGGTTCTATGATGATATATAGTAAGTTACAGAGCCTAGACTAGGAGAATTACGTTTTGAAATCAGATCTTGCCAGAAGATTTCTGAAATTGATTATTATTTAACTTTGTTATTTTCGTATATATAAAAAAAGTTACCTTACTGGATATACTCGGGAGTTAGTATTACCTTAAGAAGTACACTTTTAAAGGCAGTTTGAGTAGGTTTTTTGGAAGATGAAGGGTTTTCCCTGTCAAAACATTCAGCATTGAAGAGATTAGAAAATTTCTTTCAGTAGAATTCAGGGAATGCTATTTAATGCCTTTGTGTATTACTGTAATCTGCATGGTGTTGGTAAAAGTGATTGAGTTGGAAAAGGAGAAATACCAGCTGTGTACTGGCCAATTTGTGAATGGAAACAGAACATCAGTGCTCTTCTACTTGCTGCAGAATTTGATGTAACAGTGCCAGAAAGCCTAGGCTGCTGTTGTATCTCTCCATATGGCAGGCTTACATCTGGCAAGAAAATTTCAAGTTGTCAGTGGTTTCGTGCTTCACTTGTACAGCCCAAAACAACTCCTCTCTCTAGTCAGCTACAGTAGGTTTTGTACTGTGCATGACAAAGATCTTTCATTGAACATAACAGAAATACTAGATGCTTCAAATACACAGTAGCTATGGAACTTATCTTCTGCCTTTTGAATAGAAAACATGTTTTGTTTTGTTTAATTCATACAGATTGAGCAACTTCCTACATTTTGAGGCACATTCTTTAAAATCAGATTTGAAAATAAAATAAAATGTTTTTTTAAGAATATTCATTCTTATTGACATTGTTCTTCATGAAAAATGAATTCTTTCTCCTGAACTCTCTCCTCATCTAATATTGGGAGTATCTGGAGATTCAAATCTCTTGTATAAGCAATACTGCAACTCCAAATGTATTGTTAACCTGAAAAGTGTTGAGAGAAAATGGATAACTTTGGCCTTGCCAAAAAGCCCACTGAAGCCAGTAGAATTTTTCTACCTTTTCAGATTCAAAGGTTTTTGTGCCAAACTGAATCCAAGTTAAACATCACTCTTAGTATTTTGAGAAAAATTGAGTGGCAGAAGTTGACAATGTACCTGTATTATAGATAGGTGGTACGCTGGACTCGTGAAAATACTCCTGATGTAACATATACTCTAATGAAGTATAAAGAGAAGGTGGAAACGTGATCTGGACAGTGATCAAAACCACAGTCTTTTCATCTTCTACAGTATTTTATCTGAGCTTGTACCAAGATATCCTCTTGATACGTATTCATCATGAAGTAGTTTTGTACTAGGGAAAAGAATGGACTTGGTGAAGTGAATAAACAGTGGGAAGAAAGGAAATGTAGAGGTATGTTGTAGGAGAAAAGAAAACAAACAAACAGAGTTAAAGACCTTATGCATTATTAAACAATTATTTGTGCAGCTAAAATTAAAAAAAAAAAAAAGGAAAAAGAAAAAAGAAAAAAAAAAGAAAAAAAGAAAAAAAAAAGAAGAGTAAAAAAATATACATGTTTTTATACGCAAATCTTATAAACCAGTAAGCCAGTTTGGATTTACATCCATAAATGGAACTACATTTTCTCTAGCTACATCAAAAAGGATATATTTTTTTGCTGAATAACTATGCAGTTGGTTGTTTGAAGGAACTGAGTGGGAGAGAGGTATTAGAAAACACTGAAGCACAATGAACACACAAAAGGAAGATTGATTATTTCCTCTCTGAAACTATTTTTGTGTGTGTAATTAGGTAAAAAAATGGACATCTGCACTTAAGCTTGATGTCTTCAGATGCTCTATACTTGCATTTTACTGGGGCAGTTGACAAGCATTCATGTGAAATAATGGTACTTCTTTCAAGAGGCTTTTTAAAAAAAAAAAAAAAAAGAAAGAAAAAATACAATACCAGGTAATATATATTTTCTTTGTTGAGAAAATTCTGTCCTAATATGTTCATGTCCACAATCCTTTTCCACTAAAGAGCTTTCCGTTCTTCCAGAAAACATAGTAGACACTTCTCAACATCACCTGGAATGTGATTTAAGGGCATACATTGTGATAACTATTTGATTAAAAAAAATAATTGTATATCCAACACTATTAACCCAAGACTGATCTTTCTCAAATTTCTGTAGACAGATAAAAAATATCTACTGTTTATTTTATACAGACCATGGATCAAGTATGATTTCAACATATAGAAAAAAAAAAAAAATAGGATTCAAAGTGTTTTTTCTCTCAGATATATTTCACACAAGCAGTTCTTAGGGAATTATCAGTTCCTCAGAGAATTGGACCCTAGGTATGATTATGACAATTACCAATTCATATGGTGATGGGAGTGTACAAAATTATTATTGTCTAAATAAATTCTGAAGACAGATACCTGACAGTATGGTGTCTCAAAACACTGTTTTAGATTTCACTACATCAATCATGTTTCTCTCTTTTATCTTTTCTTTTTGTTTTGAAACCCCTAATTATAAGATACTGTTGTTTGAAAACTGTATGGGTTGTGGTCTGTTATTATTTACTCTGGCTAAAATGTTGGCTTTGCTACTTTACTCAGAAAACAGAAAAAAATACTGAAACACCAAAAAAACCCCAAACAAAAAAACACCAGAATATTAACAATGTCAAAGAATTTAATATATGCTCAGAGATTTATTTTAATACAAGGTAAATATACGAGAAGACAAAATACCTTGGAAGGGCTTTCCTAATCCTAGCAAGGTAAGGATGATTTTGCTAGTAAAGGATGGGTTAAATTACCACCACATTTAAACGTCTTTTCTCTCAGTCTTTTTGTGCGCAAAGAGGAGAGAGCTGCTGCTGTTTAGTTTGATGCTATTTTGTACTCCTCTGCTGATAAGCACAGTTTGACTGGGTGAAAACATAGGAGAGGTTGTGCCTGCTGAAACTGCTGAAATTCTTCAGAGATAGTACTGCCATTATAGAAGAGGTAAGTACAGTGGATGTGATGTACTTAAATTTCCAAGACACATTTTATAAAGTATTTAGTCTGGTATTTCTGGATTAGTTATAATGCTATTGAAAATTAGATAAACTAGATGCTGGCTGCCATCAACACAAGAAAAACTGTCATATTAGTTGAGAGTTCACTGACCTAACTGAATATCTAATATTCATATACATGAGGGTTATCGTGACCACATTCAATGCCGTATTCTGACTATTTCACCCCACTGCCTTCCAGTCTAAAGGTTCGTAATTAAGAATGTATCTCTTAAATTAGATTATATTTTTGTCTTTGGTGTTCAGATGTGTTTTTCTCTAACACCTTATGGCCATAAATTGGCCATAAAACTACAAATCATATAACAGAGCAGACCAGAGAAAGGAATATTATCATCACAACATTCATGTTAGTTCATACTTTGTAATTTATACCACAAGGACTTGCTTATAAATGAATTGTGAAATTGGGCAATAATTCCCAGTTCCAATGTCTAGAATTGATGATATACCGCAAATTTCTTTTCATTTGAGGGAATTAGTTAATTTTGTATTATTCTCATTGAAAAATCAGCTTTGAAAAAAAGGGGGTTTGCTTTTTTAATAAATATTGATCTGTACTCAAAGTCTTTATAACTGATAGAAATGCAAATTTGTTCTTCTGTGAAATGATTGAATGTAATACCTGCATATTAATTATGACCATACCTTTTGCTAAGGGTTCCGACGCTTTTTTAATTAACCCTTCTTAGTCAAATATGAATACCGATATGTAACTGTCTCAGGTTGTGACTGCCTCAAGCTAATTTCTTAATGTTGTGTAGTGAGACAGATCAGGCAAAACACATGGCTTTGCCTTTTTCAAATAAAATAAAAACTCTGGCGATTTATCTTTAGCAGCTAATTTCAACTGCCCACTGTGTTTCAGAGCAGCACCTTAAAAACTGTTGTTACCTATATTTGCCCAAGATATTCTTTTTAAAAATGCACAACTTTAGGTGATCAGAGCCTTTATGCAGGTCTCCACCCAGTAGTTCAGATGCCTAAAGTTATGATATGGGGATCCTGTGGAGCACACTGGAGCCAAGCTTGTAGAACGAAACAAGGCCATTTTTTTCCTGTGGTTTAGGTCACCTTGTCCACCCTGGTTTTGACAGTCATTGTGAAAAAGGGGACAAGAACTGCACTAGAAAGAGTCCTGAGAAGAAAGTATGGCTTAGCCAAGGATTTAGATGTAAAATATGTTTGGGACTGGCTCATGTAAGAGACTCGGACTGAGGAACTGCAACTAACTGGATCAATATATACTAGAGTGATATGATTAGGAGTGGAGTCTAGGTCTGGGAAGTTTTCAGGGAAGAGGAATGCAGAAAACTGCTATGCTGAACATGACAAGATGAAAGGGGATTATGCTTGAGGATCAGGATTTGAGGAGGGAAATAAGAAAAGTAATCTAAGGCCATTTTTTTAGGAAGCTGGAGGCAGAACTCACATTTCCTGAGACAATTCTGTTGCTATCCACAAAGTTACAAAACCAGCGACAGTATGAAACTCTTGATATTCACTCAGAGAACTACAACATAGTTCAAATGGTAGAAATCCATAAAACGACTCTAAAAGTCCAAACTGATTTATGAATCACATGGTTGTTAACATTGACCCAGAGAGTTAAATGGCCTTTTTTTCCTAGGGTTCCTGCATTTCACAGTTCACCTGCAAGACAGTTGTCAATGAACTGCGAAGTGAACGAAATGAAGCTTTTCCTGCAAACTTAACACACCCTTCTGAGATATATCATCTTTGATGTAATATCTCTAATTCCATGGACGATATAAAATGTGGGCCAATTAATATTTGAACCTTCCTGGTAATGGTAAAGCAATTATTACTACAAACAATAGATGTACAGGGATATGACTAGAGGATTTCTCACTGTCCTTGCCAAACACTTTATTAGGAAACTGAGGTTCAGGATATGTACCACTCAGCCAAAGAAGATGACAGCAGTCTAGTAGCTGAGGATCTGCTCACCCCGTCATAGCTTGTTTAAAACAATCATAATTTTATATGAAAACATATCATATGGTATTTGCAATGGCAGTGAAACACTGAAAGAGAATCTCCAGGAGTCTGCTGTGCTTGAGCTCTTGTTTAGTTTTTCCTCCCTTCTGAGTGGGCTGTTAAAATAAATATGTGGTTTTGTTAATTCATGGCAGTAGTTCCTCTGCGGAGATTAGCTCTCTCACCAGTGCTACTAAACTAATTTTCAAACCTCTGCACTATAGCTAAGCACATAATAGCAATTGCCCTTGCCCACGTCTTTCCACTACCACTTTGGGATACTTGGAATATAAATGCACTGAATGAAAAATGATACTTAAAATTTAAGATCCTTCAAAGAAAGAAACTACATGAATGTAAAGCATCATTATTAAGCAATAACAACTGAGTTGCAGGCTATTAACCCAGTCAGTCATTAATCCCAGAGAAATCCTCTATGCTGAACTTACTATTATTATTATTATAAGCACAATACAAAGCAAAGAATCAATCCCACAGGTATATTGACTCTTTAGGGGGTGATACTACTGTTGTTATATTGCATGCTATAATTACTGCGTACATTAGCTAGTCTGTTCTCACTATAACACTTGTTATAGCCAGTAAAGGAAGGAGAGAAATGCTTCCTAAGTGTTAAATCCAAATATGAGAAATATTTGTAGTCCCCATGCCCTAAGCAAAGCTACATGAAATGTTTCTGTCTCCCCAAAGAGGTACTTCATCTGAATAGCTGTTCCCTGTTAGGAATGTTTTCCTGCCTCTCAGTCTTCTGCAACACCAGAAATACATTTCCTACCTTAGTTTAGAGGCAGAGGAGGCACGTGTCCCTAGCAAGGTGCTCTGGGCCACAACCTTTCCAGCAGCAAGTCTTCACAGCCTGAGAAATGGTGGGCCAAAGTGTCACATGCAGTATGCCAGATATCTTGATAGAGACCCACATCTCTGTTTCAGAGTTAGGATTATAAAACAGTAGAGAATGAGATACAGTAGGCAAGACCTCATTTTGGATAAGGTTGCAGGCAGGGTTTTATTGCTGAAGTATAGGCCTACCTAGCAGAAAGAAAGCAAGGAGGAGGCAGCTGCAACACAATTACCTGCTGAGGGTCTTTGATGAACATCTAGAGATCAGAGCACCATGTCTTCACTGCTATTGTTTTCCGTGCTAGCTGCAGTTGAGCTTGTGCATACTGCAGTCTCCCTTGCTATGAAGGCATTTCACTGACTATGCATTTCTTTAAATCACTCCTCCATTGTTTTGGGATATTTCCTCCCCCCTCCCCACCCCCTATTAAATTTCAGTTGCAGTCTATTTACCTCTGGTTCTTTGGGAAGAAATGTTCTCGAAGGAGATCTTGAAACAAGTTAGTGCAAGCTTCTGACTTTTTTGTCAATATTTAAAAATGAGACAGGCAGAACCCTTTACTTGCTATTTCTCATTTTCATGAAAAGAAGATCAATTCACAGCCATTCTGTGTTTTACAGTGGCAGCAAAATCTTTTGTATTTCTCCAGTCTTTTAATAAAGGATTTGACAGGACCTGTTGTGGAGTCTCTCTCGTTGACAGCAGGGTGGGTTTTTTCCTGGTGATTTGCTTAACTGAAATATAGTTCAACTGAGAAAAGGAATGGGTTTTTCAATGACAATCCCCTTATTTGCACATTTTTAAACTTCAGCACTGACAGAGGCCTAGGGAGGTTTAGTGAAAAGTTCACATGGTAGGTCGATCACTGGCCAGGGGTCACTGATGCTATCACATATCACAAGTCACTGTACTTGCTGCACACATGTACCGAGGTAACTTCCCATAAAGGACAGAAATTGGAAACTATTCAAAAGGCAATACCATCCACAAACAATTCAGCTGCATGTATTCAAGTCTCTAATTCTTATTATGAAATGCTTGTCTTTTGCCAAAGAAGCTGACACTTGTGTAGCAATTTGTACCATAATGTAAGAGTATTTCAGTAGTAGTTTTACATCCAGGAAAAATCTTGGTGCACTGTTTTGAACAATTTCAATTATTCTGTTTAGCATAATTGTAAATGCAGTTGTATAATGTTCTTTTTTTCATTAAATCTACTTGTAAACAGCAATTTGGTTATGAAATGATCTCTTCTGTGAAAACTTAAGGAATAAGAGTATCAGCTAACAGTCACGTATTTTTATTTCCTTGATCACCAAAGTGTCTTTATAGATTTTAGGTGTATGTCTTCTGTTAGATATCAAGGAATCGCCATATTAATGCCACTAAACTTTATTACTTTCTAAGTTTGACTGACAAGTGAAACATTAATTGTTTAAATTCTACCCAAAATTCAGTGGCATAGATTATAGAATATGGTTTATTATGAGCTTGTTGACTATAAGAATTGGTGCATTTTCTGCTGAGATTATTGATTTTTCAAGATTGTTCTCAGGAGTCTTTCAAGGCCAGTGGTGTCAACAGTGATGGGCTACAATGAGTTTCAATTTAATGTATTTCTTTGCTTAGCTCCCTTGGTACTTTACACTTGAACAGATATGACAGATCTTCTGGCAACATTTATGTGAATATAAGATATATTAAATAATATGTAACATTTCAAACCTCCTTGGACCAGTTTCCATGGAGACCAAAGGCATCCACTGGAAATTAAAATATGGAGGATCTCAACTTATAGGATGGAAATATTTGATACAAGGGTTTAAAATCTTGTTTCAGGAGGTAGGAATTTGTATGCTTGGTTAATTAGGGCAATATTAATTCTTTATGCATGAACTTGTGAAAAAAAATAGGAAGGAAATTAAACACTTTTTATAAGGAATAAAATATTTTTTAAAGCTGTGTGTTTGAAAGATTAAATTCACGCCTTTACTGAACAATGAGCAAATAATCAGGCTTAATGCAGAGACTTCTGTAAAAAAACTGGAGGGAATGAGATCCAGTTTTCACAGGCAGCTCAGGTAGTATGGAACAGAAGCACCATCCTGCAGCTGCACAAACCCCAGCTGAGGCATGTGTAACAGCAGCGCCTGGCTAGTGAGCCCCGTCTGCTGAATGTGTGTAGGTGTATCAGCTCCCTCTTTTGGTCCTTCCTCCATTGTGGCCACTTTATACCTATTACAGAAGAACACTTTGTATTATGGCAGACAACTCTGCTTTCCAGTTATATACTACCCCAACTTAAATCACGCCTAAATGATGCCCTGGAAATCCAGGCATGGATGATTTTGTCCTGAAATGAACCTGCCTTAAGAGAAAGAAAAACAAAACGAAACAAAACAAACCCAAGCAAAAAAACCCCATTGCCTAACATACATGAAATAACAGTATTAACTATTGAGACGAATATACTTTAGGCCCAAGGTTCTTTGTTTAGAATTGATATATTATGCTTAGATTGCTCTGCAGAGAATTGCCTTAAAGTGGGACTTAGTTCCCAGGAGCAGATTTCCATTTTGTTGGTCAGCTTCTGAAGATTGAAATGCCCAGTCCAATCTCTGATGCTAAGTCTGTGTTTGTATTACTTTAAATGATATTTAGCTGTCAGAAATTTTGTGTTACCAACAGTGGAGCTGCTTATAGCAATATCTAAATACTTCCAAATTGTTTTCATTAACATATATAATATTGCCCAAAAGATGTGAGGAAAGAAACATAGGAACAAGAAAAAGAGAAGGAATAAAAATAAAACGGTTCTTCTGCTGTGGATTAAGAGTTTACTTGGGAGGGGAATCTATCTTTTGTTTTCTTATCAAGATTAATAGTTATAACAAGTATGATGTTATGTGGAAATACTGTGTAATCACCATCATGTGTATGGTCAGTATATCAAATAAGGGCAAACTGATAGTGATAATTATAGTCATTTATTTCATTCTTTGAGGGATTGCTGGAAGAAGGAAAAAAAATGCTAATTAAATATAAAAACAGATGGCAAAGGAACCTTTGCAAAGGTCAACATTAGAAAAAATCTTAGCTCTGAATTATCTAAGTGGATCAGACACATGTAATTTATCTGAGAGAATTAAAAAATAAAAATAAAACCCACTTGATATTCAGAAGATAATGAACAACATTGCTAAAAGGAAGCAAGCAGTACTAATACCAGGAGATGAAAGATTACTCAGTTTGGCCACCAGTTACTGGCTTATCAAATTCTAAGCTGATTCAGAAAGTGAACGTATGTATAGAAATTGTTTTATGGCTATATAATATTGACAGAATCTGTATTTGGTTAACTAAGAGAGAAAATATATTTAGCTCTTTCACCTTCTGCAAGTTGCTTTTTAGATTACAAAAGACTGAGCTCAGTTAAAGAGTTCCAGATCCAAGCAGATAGACTGCTTCGGGTCTCCTTCAGCCAGAGTCCAGTTTTCTGTCTTCTCCAGTCTACATAGACCATCATTCTTCTTAGCATATGTTTTTCAGAGATGTATGCTTCCTTCTGAATGGAATTATTAAGAAAAATTCAGGAATTTAAGTGGGCTTTTGCAGTATCTTCCATCTCTAATACATTAAATTATTGTAGTTCACTGCTAGGAAAACACTTCCTATTCAATGGCACTAATATTGCAAACTCCATTAATGTTATTTTTGCTTTAACTGCATAACAGTAAATAGAATTTTTTAGAGAGTTAAAAAAATACCTTGTGAGGGATATCCAGAAGAAGAAAAAGAAATCTTGATTTGTCAGTGTGATCCTGAGATTTTAAGAGATTCACAGTGCCTTCACGTTACATTTGTATAATATTATTGTGAAGACTGGAAACTCGTACCTCTTCAACTTGATTTTATTTTAAAGAAGTGAGAGCTGAGTTATCTAATAATTTGTCTGCAAATGCCATAAAAGGCCATGAGGAAAAAGGAGATGAATATTGCAAAAGTCTTGATGAAGGTGTTGGTTTTAGCAACACTACCTTGGTAATTTTTATGAAACCAAATGCATTAGTAGGAGCTTCAGCAGACTGCATGCAAGTGCAGCTTGCTGATGTTTTTATCTCTTACGACTGTTTTCTTTCCTTTTCGATAGAGTATAAAAACATAGTTGTATATCAAGTATCTGCAAGTATGTTTCATTACAAACAGAAGATCAAACAGCATCTTGTTGCTTCATAATTATGAGGGGTTCTGGTTTGTAGTGGTTATACATCTTCATGAAGAAATGGGCTTTCTCCTCCAAGAAACTTCTCTTGTGCATGAAGCTATCCCTGAATTTTAAAGAAATGGCAAGCCATGAAAGTGTTGGCCAGATATTGTAAAGAAACAAATATTCCAGGTGTGTCTGATTTTCTCTGATATTCCAGTTGTCTCATCAATTACAGAGGAAGGCAGCACAAGGAGAATCTCTGATGCTTTTTATAGTTTGCATGGACTTTCTGTTTAAAATATAATAATAATTAGCAATTAATACTGGGAAAGGAGTTCTCATTTGTCTTATTCAAATCTACCCCTGGAAAGAATTGATTTTAATATTTTTCACATGGTGCTAGTATTCTGGCAGCACCATCTGACATTGATTATGCTGTTAAGAGAGTGGTTTTGAAAGTCAAATAGCATCAAGCGTCAGCTTATTTTACCTCAACACTGGCTCTGGAAAAACAACTGTCTCAGTGTCAAACTTCTGTGACTGAATTTGATCATCCCTTCATCAGCAGTTGATCTAACTTTGCTTGTTGCAAGTACAAAGTTTATGAAAAAAATCCAATTTTTTGGAAAGAAGAGGAAAGAACTATACATTTTTTTCTGATATAAGTTTCTAAGTAACATGTAGTTTGAGATGAGGTGAAGGGTGTGTTGTTCTTTTCATCACAGTTAAACTAGAAGAGGAAGCAATATAGGGGAGATTTCATAGAATCATAGAATGGTTTGGGTTGGAAGGGACCTCAAAGATCATCTAGTTCCACCCCCCTGCCATAAGCAGGGACACCCTCCACTAGACCAGGTTGCCCAAAGCCCCATCCAGCCTGGCCTTGAACACTTCCAGGGATCCGGGGGCAGCCACAGCTTCTCTGGGCAACCTGTGCCAGTGTCTCACCCGCATTGTAAAAAATTTCTTCCTTATATCTAATCTACCTTCTTTCAGTTTAAAGCCATTAACCTTGTCCTCTTACTACATATTTTGGTTTTGGTTTTAAGAGGCAATTCTAGAACTTGGATCTTTTTTTATAAAAAGAAAAAAAAAGAAAAAGAGAAGGAAATGTACACCTTATTTAATTTATTTGGTAATAACAATAAATCCAATCCTGCCATAGCCTGACGTATAGGGGCAGTTCCTCAGGGCACTATGCAGACATTTGAACTCTTCTATATGGAATGATTTGTAGTATAAGGGTCTTAAACGTCTGCATTTCTCTTGATATTAAACACAAAAGTTCAAGTTGAATGTGAAGATTTACATGACTCAATGCTAATTTTTGCATTCTTTTATTGTAATACATAGTATAATCTAGTATGATAGTTGTTTTTTAACATAGACATATATTTCTAAAATATGCCTGAAAAGGACTATGGCTTACCTCTATTTAGCAAACATAGTGGCAGCAAGGAAAATATTATTCAAATATCAAAAGGAGAACTTGTTCTAGTCTAGCAAAATATTTCATAAGTTCAACAGAGGCCTTGTCAGCCTTATTCAGAACAACTGTTCCTACACTGAAAAATGAATGGTTGCACATGACAATATTTGAGATAGTTTACATTTTTAATGGAATAGTTTTCTGTCAAGAAATGCTGCTCTGTTGCATTTGAAGGATGTTTCTTTCAACATAATACAGAAATAAAGTGTATAAATTTTAAATGTATTGAGCTTGAAATACCTTACAGTATTCAAACCACTGTTTCCAAGTCATGAGGTTGGGAAATTGCTATTTCACAAAACAAACTCTTTCTCTCTCTATCTGGGGACAAAACTTATGTTAAAATGTCCATATTTTCTGCAGATATTAATTTGATATTAAACCAGTTCTACTCAATGTAAAGTCCAGACCAGTTCCATTTCCACTGGCAAAGTCTCCCAGGAAACTGATCTCACTTTTACTGCTTCATGCATAGGAGCATCTGTGGAGCTCTGTGCCTTCCTTCCTGAACTAATAGTGAAGAAGGTATACTTATCCTTACCCCTCCCTGTCACTTGTGCATGGTATTGTTGGGATATTAATCTATCACATATGCTTTCCAGAAAGGGAACTGATAGAAGATTCTCACCCTAGCCATCAGACCTCCTTAGGCCATCAAAGGGGAGTGAAGAGCTGATTCATGCTGTTGAAATTCTTCCATTCTTTAAGTATGTGTGTTATTCCTAAGAATATTTTCTTTCTGTTTTAAGAGCTATAGGGAGATTCACAGGTTCACAGATGAACAGATTGGTAGGGGTTGGAAGGGACCTCTGGAGATCATCTAGTCCAAACCCCCTGCTAGAGCAGGATCACCTGGAGCTGGTTGCACAGGATCGCATCCAGGTGGGTTTTGAATCTCTCCAGAGAAGGAGACTCCACAACCTCTCTGGGCAGCCTGTTCCAGTGCTCGGTCACCCTCACAACAAGGAAGTTTTTCCTCTTGTTGAGATGGAACTTCCTGTGTTCCAGCTTGTGCCCATTGCCCCTTGTCCTGTCACTGGGTAACACTGAAAAGAGTCTGGCCCCATCCTCTAGACATCCACCCTTTACATATTTATAAGCATTAATAAGAT
>VXBL01010259.1:72202-116251 GCA_013400195.1 Aramus guarauna
TTTTAGTGCAGGGATTTGTTTCTGATCATTACTTTTTTCAGATTGTGCACTTCTTTGCAGTAACTTCTCAGAAGTGTGTTTTCATACAAATGTCATACTTTTCACACTTGGGAAAACCCTGATCTTTTCTTTCTGTTTCAGGAACCAAAATGAATGGGGGTTTTATTTTAGCTTCCTTTCCTAAGAAAATGAAGCTCATATGATTGTTTTCCTGGCTTCACAAGCCAGACAAAGAGAGTGATCTCAAAAATAATTAAGTTCCTAAAGAATTTGTGGAAAATAAATAGTGATACAGAACTTGTTTTCTCACAAAGGAAGATATTTCAATGCAGGTGTTGATCAGAACATAGATACTTGGTGGTACAGGCAGCTGATGCTATAGTGAACGTGAGAAAGGGAATGTAGCATATTGTGGTGGAACTTTATGGGACAAATTCGTACAAATTTTCCGCTTAATTTCTTTTATGGTTTCCTGAAACTCTCCCTTGTTTCTAAAGCAATGAAACCAAATAAACCAAGAAGTGTCCTCAGATAAATAAGACAGGATGAGAACTCAAGCCAATGGTTAACTAGCTGACTTGCTATGAGGTTGTTAGTAGAAAGGGTAAAAGCACAAAATGCTCTGGATTCAGCTAAGAGGGTTGGTTTTTTAATGTTTTGGGGTTTTTTTCCAGCTATAGTGCAGTAAAAACTTAGTATTCAAAGGACCTCTTTCTTTCTTGTTTGATTAAAAAAGCTACACTTCTGTGTTACTGCTTAAAATAATTGCCCCCTTTCTCTTATTCTCTTTCATCTAGGAAGAGCAGCAACTTCCTTTGGCCTCACCAAAGTGACTTAAGATACAGCCTCCAGCTGTAGGCTCCTGGAAGTCCCTAGCTGAAGCTAAAACACGACCAATCTCACAGCCATTTGCGCACGAGGTGATCTGAGTCATTTAGCTTCCTGACTTTCCTCTCACCTCCTAAGGGTAGGTAATTTCTTGGTTATTGCTCTAAAACTGGCTTTTCCTCTTCCTTCCCTAATCTTCTCCCCAAAAATACTCTGGCAGTAAAACTTCCAAAGAACTTTGCTGCATTCTGATTTAAAGCTGTGGTTTGCTGTCCTGCGAACTAACGTACCTTCTACAGAGTTAGTCATTTATGTCTGTCATAGACAGACTTTCGGCTACTTTCCACTTTCTTATTTTTGAGTATAGCACAATTTGTCTTCCTTTCTTCCTGCCGCTCTATGCCTGCCTCTATGTTTCTTCTTCCCTTCTGCAAAAAGTAGAATTTACCTGCCATGCAAAAGACTTTATTTTGAGTTTGGTCTTAGAAACCTTAAAAGTCTCTGAGTTAAGGAGCCCTGAGTTTACTGGGGACAGAAATTTACCTCCAGGATCCAGAACTACCCCAAAGTCTTTCTTTTCCAAATTTTTCCAGTGTACCTCAAGGTTACTCTCTGCCAGTCAAATCCCGGAGCATGGACTGATGCATTAAGTGAGGATTTTAAGGCACAAGTGATTTCTGGGTAAAAAGTGAATAAGGGATATGAGATTATTTTGAAAGATGACCTAAAATTAAATAAAACCAACCACAATAGTTTCTGGCAGAAAAGACCCGAAGGTAAGGGGGAAGGAGTACATTATCAGGTGTCTTTGAGAAGTTCCTGCATGTTAATATTCATATGTACTGCAGGTAATTAGTTCCTCACTGAAAATATATTTTCTTTTTATAAGAACCTAGGTAGTGAACAGGAAAGATTGACTCCAGTAAATGTATTTCTGCATTGGAAGAAAACCATTCCTAAAGGACACTACTCAGGTTGATGTTCACAAACTGATCTGAGTTACATGGAAATATTTTAAAAATCAGAACACCTTTGGTAGTGCTGGTGACTGTTGGCTTTTTATAAAGAGTACCAGAAATCAAATGCCTGCTTTGTACCCTCTTCCAAGTTACAAATATTTTTTAGAAAAGTTACCAAAACAGCAGACAGCATAGAAGGAAAACAAAAATATACAGTCATGAAACTAAACACGTTCAAATGTGACTTTGTTCTGAAGAGTGAAAAAAGGAGTAGTGAATTGAGAGGCAAAAAGAATTATTTCATATTCTTGCTATTGGGTTATTTCACATCTAATTTTGTTTGGTCTTTGAATTTTTTGTTCCGTTTTGTTTGGATTATTTGCAATGTGACAACATCAGGTGTTCTGATCCGTCAGAAGACTTTGAAATTGCAGAGTCATTTGGAAAAGTGAGTGTTGGTAATAGACACCTGAAAACAACTTAAACTAATATAGATAAGATATATATTAGCAACAGATTTGGGAAACCCCCACATAGGATTTTAGATTCCTAGTAGATTTAACAAAACTTGATTTGAATTTGAATCCTGATGAAAACAAACATGGAAAGAATTTTCCATTCCAAAATTATTTTCCACAATCAAATTTCAGGCAAAACAGTACACACACACACGCATATACACACATATATATGTACATGTATATATGTACATATATGTATTTAGATATTTACATCTTTTATAAATTTAAAGAAACTTGTTTATTCCCCAAGGCTAATTATTTTTTATTAGCCATTTTTGTTGCTAACTGTGTTACCCAACTCAAGAAAACATCTTTCAGCTAAGAGAAACTGGAGAGGTTCTTATATGATTCCCCCGGCTTTGTCAGATATGTTTATCAAGTATAGAAAGGTTACAAATGAAAAATGTGTTTTAACATAAAAACTGGCTGTCAGAGCAAGATCTTTGCAATGATCAGCCAACAGCTGTGGGACTGGTAATGCAAAACTGTTTGCCATAAGTAAATCCCTTTATGGACCATTCTTGATCCCTTGCCTGAAGTAATATTACTATATCTCTATTGAAATGGGTACTTGTCCTTTAAAATAACCATGGTACTTAGGCACCTGGGCACAAGGGGAATGACATCTTCCACTTGCTATTCCTTTTATAGTCCTCTCTAAACTGCAATTCTCAGCATGAGCTTTGGGCTTTGGGCAGAACACAGGAACAGTGCCTCTATGTATTTTTTTAAAAGCTGTTCTTCAACAAGTAAATTTACAGCACCTGCTCAATAGAGATATTAGTTAATGCTCTATTTATCTCTTTGTAAGGTCTCAGATGATGTCTCCACTGGGGTGTTGAAATGAGACAGGCTCAGGAAAATGGTAGTGATTAACAGTCCTTTTCTGAAGGACGTGTGACAGCTGTCGGAAGCCATTCTCGCTGAGCAACTGGACTTTTTGTTTTTCCTTCTCTGTCCAAGTACTTTTCAAAGTGTTTTGAATTTATGTATCTTGGCATGCTTCCTTGGACACAGCTAGCTATGTTGAATCATAATAATGTGGAAATGGAACTTGCAGTTATGAAAGATCCTGATCAAGGATAAGTAAGAGCATAAGGAATAAGCATTACAGAGGTGTATGATGCAAAACATCCATGAAATGGGCTGCTCAAGCAGTCAAGAAAGCAAACTCTAATGAACATCAGTTCTTCAAGTGAAGGACATAGGCAAAATTTAGCCAGCTGTCATAAGTACTACTAGAATTCACTAGGGAAAACTATAATTACCTGAGAGAATATCTTTAACTCTGTATTCCTGGGGCACCCATATTGTCATCAATTAGAAACTAATTCATGTGCACAAATATAATTACCAGTGTGAACTGTGAAAACATGATGACAATGGCAGATTTTCTGTTGTAATTCTGGAACATTTCCCATTCCCTAATCAAAGAAGTTTACTGACCTAGAATTATATATGAACCCCCCAGTTTTCTGTATTACTTTCCTACATTGTGCTAGATAAGTTAATGTTTAAAACATTTCATCCCTAGTGTAAAAGCTTGTTTTATATTTTTCCCTCATCGGATAATCAAAAAAGAAATAGAACCCAAATCTGCCGGGGGAGAGTATAACTTCTATTAGAATGAACGTAGTGTTCCTGGTGCACACACAGATGCTATCACATTGTCATGTTAACACTATTCCTTTCCTCTTTATATCAGATGTTATGGGTAGTCTTTGTTTCGTTGGTTTCAACTACAAGATCTTTATGGCAGTGACTCTCTTACTTGGTAGAGGGCCTGACAAAGGTTTAATATAGCTTGGGTCTTGAGTACTATCAGAATTAGCATGGATTCATAGCATAGTTAGGTTGTATGGTGAGTGGACTAGTTCCTAGCTTTATCATAGACAAGATTAATCACTAACATTCACTCTTTAATCTCCTTTATCACCTCTAAATACCTATTTCTTTCTCTTTGTATTGCTTTTTCTCACTGTTAATCTGATTTTTAGTACCCTGTAAACCACCAGATCTCATTTTGGATAGACCTTACTCCATTCTCAACATGAGGAAAACTTCTTTACTTTGAGGGTGACTGAGCACTGGAGCAGGCGATCCTGGGCAACCTGCTGTAGGTGATCCTGCTTAAGCAGGGGGTTGGACTAGATGATCTCCAGAGGTGCGTTCCAACCCCTACAATTCTGTGATTCTGTGATTCTGCTACTTGATTTTACTGTTGAAGCCTTACTTTTGTGGACTTTGTGGACTTTGTGGACTTTGTGGACAGGGGACACAACTGGACTGAAGAAGCTTGTTTGCAGCTTAGTGAATATTGTTGCTTAATACCTCGAGCTGCTTAATCGCAAGGTGAGAGCAATGATTTTGCCATTTGTTATGATGAGTCTTGATACCTCTTAATGAAATGTGCTAAATGGGAGCTAAATATTATAAATTCATTACTAGAAATTGGAAAGAAAATTTGGTTGGATGATGTTATACATTTAGTATTACTCTGCATCTAGTAAAAGACTCTAAAGTAACAGGGATATCTTTCTATATGTGTATAGGAATCCTGAAATAACAAATGTTAACATATGTTGAATTACAGTCTAGTTACGGTGGACACAATTCATCCCTCCCATTCAGTTTTCACTCCTTCCCTGAAATTAAAAATATTAATTCATCTGAAGGGCTGAAGGAGCTTCAGTATCTAGCATCACATCCATATGCTCTGCACCACATGGTGAGAGAAAAGATTTCAGCACTGTGTTTTTCTAGTGAACAACCGCTAAGAGGTTCCTTTTACGTACATGATTTTATATTGCTTCCATCCCAACTGCTCTCTCCTTTCCACCCACTCCCATCTGCACCTGAATTAAAAATATTGCACTTCTGTCTATTTTAGTGGTTTATATTTGGAGATCATCAGCTAAATCCGAAGGTAAAAGCATCCTCATGTAATCTGTCACCACTACTGCTGGTACCAGTGGCTGGGAATAGTTTCTGGAGACACCAAGGACTAATAGGGATGTTAAAGAAACTGCCAGAACCTATTTTCTTACACATGCATTTGTGTACACTTGCAAAGTTTTCATAGGTCTGAGAATACTTCTGGGGCATAGGGAATAATATTCCAGTCCAGTTTTATGTCAGAAGAAACCAAAGTGCAATCATAGGTAATGATGCTTCAGATCATTCTGCAGCTAAGGGACAGAACTGGGAATAGTTGCGATGAGAGCAGATTGTCTGCTACAAATGTACTGCCATAGACTTGGCTATTGCAATGACAAACTTATAGCAAATCATGTGATAACATCTTTGAAGGCTGAAGCCCTGTTTTTCAAAAGCGACTCATAAGTCTATGCTACAATTCTTGATATGAGTGTTTCAAAATCAATGATTCATGTAGTGATACTAATGTAGTGACAAAAACACAGAGCAGAGTGTGATTTCACATCAGCTACTGGTATACTGCAGTATGCTGTACTCGGTAATTATAATTACATGGGAATATGCATCTGAGTCATATAGATTTAAACCTGTATTGCTATGCCTCTCAAAATTGAAATCCTCTTTTTAGGTGTTCAAGCTTCCCTTTCGAAACTCTGGACATGAAAGATTTTATTAACTCGATCAATAAACTTAGATTCTTAGATCCTGCCATATTTGCCCTTTCACTTCACATCTAATGAGCTTTCCAAGTATTAAAATAGATATCTGTGTCTCTTGCACCACCCAAACTGAAAATATCAGGCTACCAAAATCTAGTCAGTTCCCACCTAGAGTGCCTAGAGTTCATGGCATTTCNGAATTTCTGTTCTGAGTAGCTTGGATATCTCATCATACTAAAGACCAACTTGGAGTCTCTTGCGGTCTAGGCAGGATCAATAATCTAGGTCTTTCATAGGTATGCCATGCAAGGAGTTTAAATCAGTAGGTATTCCCTGAGTATGAGTTATGGACAAGCATGTGCAAAATGCAGGGAGAGAGAAAATATTATGTTACGTAATACCTTGGGTATTCACAAACTTATTGTTAGAGCTGTATTCCAGTTCCTCTTCAAATAAGTGTTTTGGTAAAACTTGCATAAAAGTCTAAATTTGAGAAATTGAACCATAATATAAATCTAAGAAATTGCAGTCAATAAAATAGAAATGGTTATGTGGTACTTAAAAAGTTTAAACAAATGTATTTACCAGAATTGATCAATTTAATCTTCTCATGGACAATCCTGGATAAGTCTAATTTTTTTCCCTTAAAGGGTGAATTTCTCTCTTTAGAGCAAAATCTTGAACCTACAGAGTCAATAGGGCTCTTTGGATCCTTTCTGTTGACCACAGTGCAGTCTAGCTACTTCTATTCAAATGGGATATTAAACGTGTTTTGAAAGAGGACATCCAAATCCAATTATCTTGTGGAATGATTGTATTTCCTACAAACTCGCTGTTTCTTGTCTTTTGTTTCTTTCTTGATCTTATACTGAGCCACAAGTAAACCAAGATAATGATGTTATCATATTTGAATTAAATAGAGAAGTTATTTATGTCTGGGCATTATTAATATATTTAGATTAATAAATCAAAGCTGCATTTGCCAGACCAATGATAGCTTTTGTTTAAGGGAGGATTTCTGGTCTAATTGTATTGAGATGCTGTATTCGCTAATAAAACATAACACTACAAACATAGAAATTATCTGGAAAGCAGTGGACTGCTCTTGTAACTAAGTTATCTGCATGTAATAATGAAAAAAATGGCTCACTATACAGTCATTTCAGTGCTTCAGAAAATCAAACCTACAGATTAGGCATCCTCCTGCAGAATATTCATGCAAATTCCAGTGCTCTAACTTTGAAAGATATTTTTGGGGACCAGTGCAGCAATGGCAACATTTTGTGGTGGGGTCCACAGTAGTCTTCTGGTTTTCAAATGTAATTCACACCACAAATTAAGGTAAAAGTATGTTATGTAACATTTTTATAGTTCATCTATGATGGATGTTAATTATATTACTTTACACACAACTAAAAAGTGCTTAGATAATCTGGCAATGAGGCCGTGATAAAAACCAGTTCAGTACAGTGTGATATTTATAATTCAGCATGATGTCTTCATTATTACTGGGTTTGATACCTAATTCATTATCAAACTTACTTTCCATTCTTTTGATGATCGGTACTGGAAAGTGCTCTGTGGAACTGCTCTAATTTTGCCAGACATATTGTATTTCTGCAGCACCTCTTCAATTAGGGTTCTGCTCCAAGGTTGTGCTCCAAGGCACTGTTGTAGTATAAATAATCAACAGTTTGTTCAGTTTGGAAAAAGATCTTTGCAAATGCTTATCTGTAGCTGGCTGTTGAATTTAAGCAGCACTGCAGTGCTTTGAGCTGGCAATCCAAACATCTTCATTTAGAAACAAAACACCATACGGTAGAACAACTCACCACAGTAATTTTCTCCACTGCAGTATCATTAAAGAAGTATTGTAGCATAAAGAGGAAACTAAGATATGCTTGGCCAATGAGAAGGCCAACAGACTTCTGCAGTTGAAGCTATTTTTACTTATTTGGTACTGTAATGTCTGAATTCTTCGCAGTCTTAATATATTCTCCTAACACATCGTTGTCTCCTTTTACATTTTGAGCAAGATTTGAGTTACAGTTATTCATGTTTGGAGAATCAACTACTGCAGACTCTGAATCAACCATCTCAAAGGGCTGCCTAACTCTCTAGCATCACCTGATCTCTGGAGGAGCCAGAAACTGAACCTGGAAATTCCATTTGAGTCCAGATAGCCAGAGGGTTGCAAACCCCGTTGTGGAGTATCTTCTTCCCCCACAGCACCATTTTGCTTCTGCAGAATTTCTGTTGTGCTCAGATTCGGACAGCCGCCAATAGTTAGCATGGTGTACAAGTTGTAGAAGGTATAGCAGATATTTTTCATTTGGGCTTAAACCTTGTATAAATATCATTTGGTAATTAACTCCATATTAATACTTTAAATATCTTCTCTGTGCTTGGGACTCCTTCCCTTACAGAACAAACCAAAGGATGAAAGCAGCTGAAATATTTTCTTTTTCACTTGTTGCTCTTTAATATGCTAAGCAATTTGAGGTCAGGGGAATCCTTAAAGCTCATGCTCAGGATTCAGAATATGGAATATTTTTTTTTTCTCTTTGTCCTTTCTAAAATGTTACTGAATCACCCCAGAAGAGGCTAGGGAGGGACCTTCTTTATAAATTGGTTGATACAGACCAGCACAAGCAACACTGAAATTACTTGGCAAAAGAAACTGCTTTATATAAATAGCTGAGTCCAAAGGTGTTAGGAGTTCTTTGCTTTTTCAGCAATACAGTAAATCATCTCTAGTCACTTACACTGTAAGCCAATGTATGAAAAAATGCACAAAACTGATGTAGAGTATTAATGTGCCTTTTTAAGCTGTCTCCTACTGATACAAGACGACAGTAGCATTAGAAGCAAAGAAAACAGAATAGTATTTCTACTTTGGGAAGCCCAGCTGAGATTCTGCTGAGCAGAAGGTGCATGAAAGAGTTTTTGAGAGAATTGCATAGTTTTAAATCATCTGAAAGCTAAATTAATAGGTCAGTTCTATCAACCTTCCCATTAAAACTGCCATTTATATTTCCTGCTAGACACTATAGACAAAGAGAAAATGATCAAAGTCGTTCTCGCTGGTGCTAGACTCTGCTGTCCTTCTCATTGATTCTCAAGACTAGGCATGTCACTGCTGCAGTTAGGGTCAAACTGATAGAAACAAGCACAATATCAGGATGGAAAACCCTTTTTATTTGTTGTTCATTTAGTTTTAGCATCCATAGCAGGACAAAAGCTATTTAAAAGAAAAAAAAAAGGGCTTAAATGACACTCTATGAATGCTGCAAGATAAATTGAAAATAACTTTGATGTAATAATGTGCTTATTACTGAAGCACTGCAGCACTTTATTGTTTAATAGCACTTGCTATATATAAATTAGCTCTCAGCTCTACAAGAGAGAAGGAAACACTGCATACTTTTTATACATGAACCAGGAAAACAAAGAGGTAAGGGTGTTAATTCTCCAAATACTGAAGCACAAGACACCTGAAAATCAAACTAAACACCACTGAAATCTGTTTGCAATTAAAAATCCAAGCCCATTATATAAACAGGCATTGGGAAGAGAGAAAAAAAAAACCCAACCAGGTGGAGTGGGGGTGGTTTTGGTTAGGTTTGGTTTTTGGTGGTGGTTTTTTTCTGTTTGGTTTCTTTTTTTTTTCAGGGGAGTGACAAGTGGGCAGAGATTGTTCTGAATAGCTTAATCACTGAATTTGAGTTAGAAATTTGAATGATATCTGCAAATAAACAAAGTTGGAACTGGTTCCCAGTTCACTATTTAGTCCCACAGTATGAATATGTATCAAAGCATTCTGAAAACATTGATTGGCAAAAAAATATAAATCAAACATATCCTGTGTGTGATACATAGTGAAGTCTTTGAAATGATGAAACAATGTGCTTTCAGCAAATAGAAAGAGAAGTTGCTTTTGCATTCCAGATACTGATGAAAGAAAAAGATATATCACTATATTAGGAAAAAAATATAGTTTACCTCATGTATTTTCAAGCCTACAATGAGACTGTAGTTGTGAGACTTCACAGGCTTCTCATAATAAACATGAAGTTAATTTTCATGAGAAGAGAGTGCCTCATGTTGAACCACTGTTACTTTTGTGTTTGAATCTAGACTGAAGACTTTTTTTTTTCTTTTACTAGTCCCTGAGAATACACCAGCAGCATGAGAGAGCCAAAGATACCAAAAAATTCAAGTTATCCCTCTGGAATTGCAGTCACATCAAAAAGTTGAAGGTGTGTTATATTTTTTTACAAATATTACACAAATATTATCCGGATTTTGCAGCAAAGTGTACCCACTCTAAAACCAGTGGAAGGGCTTTGAAGCCCTTTCATTCAAAACAATTTTTGTAGCACATCGTGGGATAAGGAAAGATAAGATAACAACTGAGATTCATTTTTCTGCTCTTCCTGTCAGGTTAGTGAATCTATTCCACTTTTCCAGGTTGCAAAAAATATTACCCTTAAACGGCTTTGTTTTTTCCTCTCTCAAGAGCATAAAGCCTATGTTTGCTTTATTGATCTAAGATTTCAGGTATAGATAGATAATGAATTCCTTACATCAAATTGATCCCAAGTAAATATCACTAAGGTGTTTCTGAGAATATTTTCCATGAGGTTTTTTCTTCTGACAAAATAACATCCCTTTCATTTCATATGAGGAGCTGAATAATAGTTCTGTAGTGGCATTAACATTTGTGAAAAATGAATTTATAAATTACAAGCTTCAAGTACGGCAGAGCACTTCCATATAATCCACTAGCAGGGAAGCTGGCACAACCATGTTGCTTACCTGGCAAATCAAAGAAAGGAGGAATGCATAAGTTTTAAATATCAACTGACATCCACTTAGAACTAATTCATTATTTGATTCATATACCAAATTGTAGAAAAAATTCAAGTAATCATTAATATGTTTGAGAAAATATGACTGCTTACAAGAAAAGCTTTTTAATTATGTAAATGATTCTTTGCAATTATTCACAAAGATACGCTCAGAATGTTAGCATCTAAACTTGATTCATGAAGCTATGCTTATGGTTCAGCTTTCCACTGAAATGAGAAATGGATCAAAGATACCAGATTTTTATAGTGAATTGTACCTTCTTATACAATTATTCATCTGCCTTTAATAAAGATATGGAAAATCTGGGAGTCTGTTCTTAAAGATAGAAAAATCTCCCAGTAGTCTGAGGGAGACTTGAAATTAGATCTAAAATTTATTTGTGAAGTAACACAATGCAAGTTACTAAATGGAGGTCTCATGTATGGAAATCAGGAAAATTGAACTGAATGAAAATGTTGGGGCAAATATTTAAAACTACTGAAAGTAGTTTCAAGACAGTGTCTGTATGGCTTTGTGTCAAAGATGACAGACCTAATTTAAATAGTGGCTGAAAGGGCATGTTCTTTTACATGCAGATTTGTTTAAATGACCGTAAGCCACATTCCAGCTGCGTGTTATTTGGTACAAATATAGTCCTACAGTCATTCATATTTAAATTTAAATCTGACTCATGATCTTCAACTTTTGAATTTGGAACTGTACTTGGATTCCTTCATACTGAAGAAAAAACGGTTACAGAGTTCTCAAGCTGCTCACCTGTAAATCCGAGAAGGTTTTATAGGCCTATCCCTTCCAACAGACAGGGATAAAAATTGCAGTTAGAGTGAATAATCCTGCAAAATTTCTGGATAAAACAGCTAGGGTTCGTTTTTCTCTCCTCACTCCCTTTTAGAAGAGAGGTGGGTAGAAGAGGGGTTCCACAGAGACTGAAATGATCCATGGATTAAGAGGGATAATAGGGCTCCAGAGAGGCTCTTGTAAACAAAGGCAGTTAAAAAGTTGACATCTTCTGGGAAGGTATCCCAGCAAGAAGAGACACCTTCTTCCTTCCTTCTAGACAACAATTGCCCACAAAATTCATATGAATCTTAAGTATGAAAGGAAGCATGGCTATCATATATGAGTAAAAACATTCATCCTCACATGAAGCTCAGCAATTTGCTAAAGATTTTGAACTGGGCAGCCCTAGAACAGAAGGAAACAAAAACTGTATAGGAGACGCTTAGGCTATGCTGGAGAGAAGATGTGTAATATGCTGACCAGTACAAGATATTCCTATGCAGCTATGTTTCTTTCACAAACAAAGCAGATGGATGAAATAGAACTCTCTTTCAAATAAAAAGCTGCACTGAAAAATTGCTAGATCATCTAATTTAAAATTTCCTCTTTTATTTTGGTATTCTGGAAACATTTTGTTCATTCCTATGTGCCTCAATGGAAGATCACAGAAGAGTATATACTTTCTCATACTGCAGATGTTACACGTGCTAAAGGTCTGAGGGGTTATTCCATTTATTACAAATATGTTTCACTTCTGCTTGGACAGATTTTGATGATGTGAAGAACCTGCATTCCACATATCTGAGATAAGAACTTCAGATGTATGTTCAAATGTCTAGATTTTGAGGACATTTTGTACTGGGGATTTTAGTCTATCCCATTATAGATGCATGTCCTAATCTTACAACCCTTCAGGTAGATGTATTTGCTTACTCAAGCAGACTATATTAAATTCCAGTAAATGAAAATAACTGTTAACCTAAATTTATTCATTTGCTTCACTATTTTATAGTGTTCAAACCCTAGATTATACATATTTGGCTATATATTTGCATAGGTTTATTGCCTCACAGAACTGGGAAGCAGTGAAATAAGCTGTCAGGATTTTTGCTTTGGTTTTGTTTGTTCATTTGTTTACAGTAGGAAAAAGAAGAAAGCAAGGTAGTGATAGTGAATCCATGTAGTAAGGAAAGTACTGCAGGAGCAGGGTACTTGCCAAGCCATTGCTTCTTAAAAGAGAAGAAATGACATTTTTCTTAAGGCTAAAGAGTGCTTCTTTTTACATAACACTTAGAACTGAATTCTCTTTTCAAAATAGGGAGAAATTATCTTCACTGTGGTACAGCTGATGACCAAACTCCTATCCCAGTTTATAAAATACTAGATGATAAAATACTTGTAGAATCAGGGTGCAGCATTGCTTAGGAGTACAAAAATCCATAATATCTTGAATATGTTTCTCACCAGAAGATATGTTTCATTTTTTTCACTATACAGAACTCTCCCTTTCATGAAAGTACCTAAATTAGTGATGCAGCAGAGAAAAAACCTAACCAAAGAAATAAACGAACCGACTTTAATGAATAGCCATTCCTAAAGAAGGGCTTCAGATACCTCCTGATTTAGTTTAGTGCTTAGAGAAGCTGAAGCATTTGTCTTATTTATCCAGACTCAGGCAATGATACTGGAACACACTGTGTGTTGAAAGATAGTGTGATGTATTGAATGTTAGTGGTAAAAGTTTTGTTATTTGTTATTTAGTTAGTGCCTGAGTGGTTAAGTAATAGATTAAGTGTTATGCATAACAATGGAATGGATATTCACTTCTTGATATTTTTAAAATACAAACTTGCAGGACAGGTAGAACCAGGAGGGAGGGCCAATAATGGCCAGTATGGTCTCTGTTTTTCCATAACTACATCTCCAAACTGTTTCTAAATATAGTATTCAAAATGGTATAGATAAGTGAATGTAAATAATTTCTACCAAATCTAATGGATACATTTTCTTCCTTAATTGTATATTTAAAATGAATGGATGATAGTTCATCCGCGTATGGTAGTTTGAAACTAAAATATTTCCTGGCCCATTTTCTCCTTGTTAGGCATTCACTACAAATGGATTATATATAAAATGTTTGCAGTTCAACCAGATTAAACACTGATATTCTGTTGTGTGAACTGATATGTGTAACTGTTAGAATAATTTAGCTTTCTGGCACAAATACTGTCTGTGACTCATTTTAATACCCTCTTTCTGTGAATATTTTCTAAAATCTGCTTAAAATTCCTTCTTTTGGTAACCTTGACTATGCACTGTGACAGTGCTACAGGCTTTTGACAGGAGGTGAAGCATGATGGTGTAAAAGAATTGGCTGAGGGTGGAAAAAGCTAAGTGGGTCACTTCTCTAACTGATGCTCTGCCATTGCAGGTGTGTTGGCAGTGCATTTTTTTTCAGATGATCTCATCGTTTCTATCCCTCATGAGCTAAATATGTTTCTCAGAATTGTGGAACCTCTCTCAATTCTGGCGTCCCACTGGTGGGAGCTAGAGTGAGGAGGAGGAGGAGTTAGTGGAAGGATGTAGGATTTCCTCACCCCTCAAAAAAGCAGAGGGAAAAATTTGCTTCTTGTTCCCCTGTAAATTTCTGCCCACAACTCAGCTGAAGTTGGAATGCTTCCCTTGCTGGCTCTGTCTTCACTAGTACAGTTGTGTACGCATATATGTTTCTTTTCTTTCTGTCATTATTTTGCCATTGCATATCTTCTTACAACATTATCTTTTTTCCCTGGCTTCCTTTTTAAACCCATATTTATGTCTTTTTATGAGTATATACTGACTTTCCACAATTGTCTGCTGTCCTCCTTTGCTGATAGGATTAGGCGTTTTCAGGCCTGGAACTAGAAATAAGAAACTGAATCTGAAGAGCTGTTCAGATACACAGCCCTCCAGTATTTCTGACAGAATTTTTGCACGGGATAATGCTGTTCTAATGAAAGAGGTTAGAGCTGGTTAGAGCTATAGTTCTAAACTCCAGCTCCCTCTGAAATACCTTTTAAAAGTGAAATACACAAACTGACTAGAAAAAATGCAGCCTATACTTGAGAGTGTGTGCTCTGTGGAGAGTGTTGTGTACAACAAGAAGCAAATGTAAGGCAACTCCATGTGCAGTTTCTGACAGTGCAGATGTTTCCCAGTAGCTCATAATTGCCTGGTTCTTTGATAATAAATAAATGAGATACTTAACCATGATTAAAATATTTTGCTGTTTCACTAATGCAAATGTTGAAAAATTATGATTGACAAGTTTCACATTAAAAACGTGCAGAATGCAACACTACCTTTCAAGTGGAAAGGTTTTTTAGTCCATCTGATAAAGTAGTTTGCCATCCAAAGCGAAATTATGAACTTTGTCTTCAATAGAGCAACTTTGGAAGTGACTCGCTGTTCTATTTCTTCATGTTTAAATGCAGCTACTTAGTGCATCTGTTATCATTTGACAATCCCTATAGACAAGCATAACTGCCATAAAGAACAAAATATACTTGTGTCCTTACCTGCAAAGTGGCTCACTCTCAGCAGTGCATGTCTCAGTGAAGCTGAAGTTGTATTAAAGGTCAGTAAACCTCAAGAGGCAAAATTTTTAGCTTTGGCCACGTTCCATGGAGGAAG
Organism: Aramus guarauna; assembly: GCA_013400195.1. NCBI lineage: Eukaryota > Metazoa > Chordata > Aves > Gruiformes > Aramidae > Aramus > Aramus guarauna. The sequence continues at coordinate 87,431 of VXBL01010259.1, forward strand.
TTTGAATCCACTGTTATCTGTTTTAGTCCCTAAACCACACACATCTTCCTCTGTGATTTTTAAGGCATTTACTGTTTTCTATGTCAGAAAAGTTTTTGAGACTTCCCACTAAGCAGCTGATGTTGCAGGCTGTCTCTCACCATACTCTCGCTTTTAAAATAAGCAGTGTCTGCCAGAACTCTTTTTTGTCTCTCTAATAAATAAGATTGACTATTCATAATAAATAAGTGCAGACTCCAACAGATAATGTCTGTTTTGTAACAGACAAAAAAATGCCTGTGGATGCACATTTCCTTAGAGAACACTTCCTAACTTCTTGTACATCAGAAATATTTCAGATTTACATTTTCAATATAGACATGATCTGAGGTAAACCAGATTGCCTCATTAAGGCCTACTTCATCAAGAAATTTATGAATGTATCTTTACATGTAACAGTGTGGGGAATATATCAATGAGCTATTCCAAATCACAAGATCAACTGCTTGCATTTCATGTTCTTTTGCAGAAATGCATGATTTAAAAAAAGAATTTAATCTCTTGCATTGTAGTGGTGCCTAAATGGAAGACAGGGTCCCATTCTTAAACTTCTGAAACAAATACTGGTCTTAAATTCACAGAATGGTAGGGGTTGGAAGGGACCTCTGGAGATCATCTAGTCCAAACCCCCTGCTAAAACAGAATCACCTAGAACAGGTTACACAGGATCACGTCCAGGTGGGTTTTGAATATCTCCAGTGAAGGAGAGTCCACAACCTCTCTGGGCAGCCTGTTCCAGTGCTCAGTCACCCTCAGAGTGAAGAAGATTTTCCTCATGTTGAGATGGAACTTCCTGTGTTCCGGTTTGTGCCCATTGCCCCTTGTCCTGTCACTGGGCACCACTGAAAAGAGTCTGACCCCATCCTCTTGACACTCACCCTTTAGGTATTTATAAGCATTGATAAAATCCCTTCCCAGTCTTCTCTTCTCCAGGCTAAACAGACCCAGCTCTCTCAGCCTTTCCATTGTGCACATTGCTAAAGACATATCCATTTCCTACTGAAATCAGCAGAAATCAGCTCAGATTTCCAGTGGAACCGAGGGAGTATCTTTCCATATAATTCAGTGGGAGTTAGATTAATGACAACAGATGTGGCTGCAAACCATTATGTTGTCTTATAGCTATATGATTCTAGCAGCTTAGTGAATCACTCTATTAAATTACATAAATGGTCATATTGTGATTATGTCTTCATTATTTCTATAAAGGAACCAATCTAGACTGGGTTTAGGGTGTTTTAAAAGCTATTTTTTATTTATTTAATAAGCAATTTGTGTCATTTAGGAGTAATGATCATATTATTTATACTAAAAAACCATGAAATACTCTTTATATAAAGAACTTACATTCCTCAGGCACACCAGCACAACTTCCAGTTATGCAAATGAATGAGCAACTTAAAAAAAAAAAAAAAATGAGTCACATAAGTCTAAAAAAGGGAAGATGTGCATGTATAATTCATATAGACACAGAGTATAATGAAAATGTGACTTTGCTCTTTAAACAGTGCAACTAATCTACCCTGTTTTGTACAGAGGAAACACAAATGCTTAGTCATGTACTAATATAAAATTATGGTATATTTTCATATGTATGTACATTTTGTATATGTATGCATTCATACACACACATTATACATATATATGTGGTGTAAACGTGCATCTGTATGATATGCATGTATGTATAACTTTTTTCTAATTGAAGGAAATACACTATTAAGAAAATTTATTGTGAATTGAAAGCTTCAGTCCTGGTTTCTTAAAGTCACAAAAAACATAAATATCAAATTTTTTCTAAATTCGGTGCCTAACTCCCATTGAAAGTGATAAAGATTTAAGCATCTAATATCTTTTGAAGAGTTGGAATCTTCTGTTCTTCATGTCCTCTAAATTAATGGCCACTTAAATGACCTTGCCTGGCTTAGGGTATATGAAATGTTACATAGGCACTTTCCCTTGCGAGTTGGGTTGTTACTCAAATAAATGTTATTTAATGCTTGTGTTCTACCAGATATTACAACTGCCATTGAGATGATCCTAGTTTGAGTTGAGGGTTCAGGAGTGGTATTTGTGGCCTCATTCTGTGCCAGGATGTCCATCTGCTTAACACTGTTTTCTGGAGGAGACATGAGAGTCTTCCTCTCATGAATACTGTGGTACCAGATCTCAAACTTGGCTCAGGTATCTTCTGGGATGAAGGCTGTTATCTTCTGCTCAGGAACCAGATAGCTGATAAATTCCGTGTTTCGTAAGGGAGTGGTATCCCTTGATCTTACAAATCATACTGAATTTTAACCAGGTTAAGGTAAAAAACAAAGTAAAGTTTTCACTTACAGTAGCTAACATAAAAAATAGCTTAAAATTCAGTTATTAAAGTTGTGGTGAGGTCACGAAGGAAGCCTGTGGTTAATCTGAAGATTACCTGAAGGTCTGTCTGCCTCAATCTGAAGCTGACTTGCATGGTGCTGCTGGTAGGGTGTTCCATCTTCCTGTATGGCACCCACTTCAGGTTTTCTCCCCTTTCCCCTGTGCTTCGTGTGTGCATCTCAGCGTGGTATTTCTTGTCTCAGTTTGTGCTTTCACACTCTGCTGATGCAGATTCCTCAAAGGTATAAATGCATGTAGCTTATTAGTACTTCTTGACTGAAGGCAAGAAGATGATGTTAATCAAATGGTTTTGCATAACTGCAGATACAAAGTGGTTTATCTCCAAAATCTGACAAGAGATGCTGTAGTACTTGTGTCCAACAATACTTAGGTATTGAGTAAATTTGTGAGTCAGCTACTAATACAAGGAACTACCCAGTGATTGTCTGACAAAGTGCAACAGATTAACCAGACTAACAGCTAAGCAAAAATGATTGCAATGAACCAGTTTAGAGAACATGATTTGCTCAGTAGCTCCAAAATCCATTGGGCAGCCTGGAAATTGCAACATCCAGGCTACCACATGATAGAGTGTGGGGAAGGGCTATGTTTGCATTGAATTTCTGTGTGATGCCTAGCCAAAAGAATTTAAATTTAAGGAAAAAAAAGAAAAAGTATTTAAAGTGCAAGAACTGGACAGAAGGAGAAAGTCCTAAATAAACTACTATTTCTCTAGCCTTCTAACAAGCTTATTATCTTGGAATAACCAGTCACTGAAGTCTCTGGAGAGTGTCTTAAATAAATAGATGCAATGTCTGGTCATTAATTACCTGCCTAGTTTCAAACCAAACTGTGCAGTGTTCTAATGCACATTATAGGCTTCTGGTTTTAATTGAGAACAAACATGGGTAAACAATGAAACCACATGTTTATCAAGTGCCTATTTCCTAGCAATCAAGAGATACGGTAATTGTAGTAGTACAAGGCTGTTTATCAAGATGCTTCACTGTTGAGTGTTTAACTACACCTCCCCCTAGTCCTTGGTCCCATAAAACACCAGCAGTGCTGACAACAGTGGCAAAATATCCCTCCTGAGGCCACCAAGTCAGGGCAACAATGATAAAAATGTTCCTCTTGAGACCAGCAAGTCAGTCTGTTTCACAAGGCATTATTGAATGAGAGGAGATTGGAAAAATGCTGCAGACTGGTCTCAGGGAAGTGGTTTCAGAGACTGATAAAGGAAAACAGTGGTGGAAGAAAATTAGCATATATGTTAATAAACACAGATCAAATACCTTCTAATAAGTAAAAATCTATTTAAAGTCCCACAAAGGACTTATGGCTGTATTTTGATACAATCTTTCCAGGTGTAAGCCACAGTACTGAGAAAGCTGCAAATGTGAATGTTTCAGGAGAATATTTCCAGTGAAATGTCCTAAAGCTTGCCAGGATGCACCAGGTAGTGCTTTTACAGGTAGATAGCTTTAGTTGAGGGGAAAATGCTCTTTTTTAAAGCCTGGATATTTCAATATAGGACTTGGAACTCTTTCCAAAATCTTTTCCTGAATGCGTCACTGCAGAGACGTTTGCTGAAAGAAGCCAAATAAATGATTAAGTAACAGGAAAACGAGCTTGATTACAGAGTAATGTACTTTGATTACATTAGTGAGTGTGTCAGAAGAAATCACTGTGCATTAAGCTACGGCAGAGCTGTGTTGGGTCTTCACTAAGATCCTGTTCCTTTGTGAATTAGACCCTGTGCTAATGAGAAGGTTGTATCATTTAGCATCTCTTGCTTAGATAGCTATGCTGCTATAAATGTACCCTATGTTAGTATGCTTATCTGTGTGCGTGAAAAAGGAAATGATTACGCTGGTATTAAATGTCCTTTCAGTGGGTTAATGATGTTCAGGAATAATAGTTGATCTGACATTGCTTAAAAAAAAAAAAATCATTGCCCCAATAAATATAAATCCACCAATAAACATTTCCACTCTAGACTAGACATCACTTAGTCATCGTCCTATCCCCTTACCCCACCTATACACATAAAAATATCTAAAATGTCTGTTTCTCAAAATTTTCCAATTAATTTCTTTACATTCTAGATGTGGAACAACATCTGCTCACTTTATATCTTCTCCCAACTCAAGAAATGCATTTGATTTGCAGCTAGAGAATTAAATCTGCTTTTACCTTTGCAAGTGTCACTCACAAGATCTTTTGATGTCAAACCAGTGGCTTTCATACATGACTGACTGAAAAGCTAGAAAGTGGATTGAATTTTTAAGTTTCTTAACCATTCCTATCTTTTTATTTTTTGTTATTTTGTCAAATGATTATACAGATCATGTTTTCAACTGATATAAACCCATAGCCTTCCATTCTTCTTCCATGCATCTTCATTGTTTTATATCTAATGAAGATCTAGCCCTGCTGTTCTGGAAGAACAAAAACTAATCTGATTCCTTGTGTTAACCTACTTGAGTATGCAGCAGCAGTACTGATGATATTAGCAGAAATACACCTTGGGAATAGCAGTTTTTACTTAATTACTGCTATATAACCATCTGGGGAAACTCAGAGGTTTTTTAATATACTTGTAAAAGTTCTGTGCATGTTAGGAATGCTTAGGTATTTGGTAACATACACAGTGCAAATAGTAGGTTATATAATGTGGAGGAATAAATATACAAACACCAAAGCACACATAGAAAAAAAAGTGAGAACTGGTCTACCAAAACAAATATTATGACATCAAAGCAATGGGGTACCCCATACTTTGTATCCAACTAAGAACAGTTAAACAAATGACAACTTCACAGAATAAAGTGAGATAATCCTCTACTATAATTAACAGCCAGGTACCAATTGGCCATTGTCTTTGCCTAAGAATTGTTTTTGTGAGGATTTCTGAAATTTTTGTAGGCAGACTGTCTTATAAAATATTCTTCCTTAGAGAATAATTTTTGCAAAGATCCACTTTTACCTGAACCATGTTTACTTAATGTGTTTCCTGGGCTTGGGGCTTGTTGAGTTCATCCAGACATCTCAGGAATACTACATGCAGGGACAATTTTTCAGGCTATCTAAACATCCAGAAGTAGCTCTCAGGAAGTTGAGGATACATATCTGGATGCCTATATGATCTATAGGCCCCACAAAAATAGGAGCCACCTTTAAACAGAACTTATCCTTTTCTTGTTACTGTGGCCAACTCATGTGATCTTTAATGTGCTGTTCAGACAAGGGAGTGCTACTTTTCCATGGACAAATGGATGAACAGCTTATATTTCAGAGTGCTATGAGCTGAGTTGTAGTGTCTTTGATGTGCAATGTTTACTATTTAATGCCTCCTAAGTCCAACATGACATATACAGTAACAGAAACAAAGCCCATATTTACAGGTACCGACATTAATTTCTAAAGCTTCACGGTGTGTACATTTTATATAAATATCTATTACTACCATCATTATTACCTCTGTCCTTTGCATTATTTTTCTGAAACTTGGGGGAAAAAAATAAATTTCTCAGATTGAAGCATAGTCAGTAGCATTTCATTTAGTCATTATCTTTCTCCTACCATCTTCATCAGAACATTTACTTGTATTTTATTTAAGTCCCAGTTTTCAAAAAGCTGAATAGGCAACTTACTAGAACTGTATTAAGAAAAACAAAACTATTTTCCCTTTCTTACCTTCTCTACAAAATTTTGTGAAATATTTGCATAACCAGGATTGATGAAATTCAAAAGAAATCTTTCTTGTAGTCTTTGACATGAAGAACCATGATCTGTCTCTGCTGATAAAGAAGTTAAATGAATTGAATGTAAAGCAGGCTCAGCTGTGGCCATGACTTACTGTAATTGTTTTCAAACATCCTGATTTAAGGCTCTCATTGCCTGAGAGCAATGTAATATAAATGGCCTTACTTTATTTTTGCATAATAAGTTCACTTTATCTTGTGACTATCTGAATGAGCTAGATATGGTTTTATATGATAAGCTGAAATATGAGTGCTTAGGTGAAGGACCAGAAACATGAGGAAGCATCTAGTGTTAGGAACAGAACTATTCTGAGATCAGGGAGCTTCCATTACCCTGCTAGAGGTCTCACTCTGGGTGGCTTTTGCTGTGTGAAAAAAGATTGCAATATTTTTTTTCTTTGTGTTGAATAATGTTGCCAGGACTTTTAAAAGGTTTCAAAAAACAAGACATAAATTGATCAGCTTCATTTCTGGAGCAGAAGATGCATAATAGGTAGCATTTAAAGTAACTGAAAAGCAACTTAAAATTATGTTCTGCAGATTTCATTAGTAAAGGTTCTAGTGGGGACAACTAAATTATCTCTAGTTTGTTATCTGAGATTCTGACAGACTTGGATTTTGTGTATCTTGGAAAGCTGTAAATTCATGAGGCCTATGCACTGTATCAGACTCATTTGGAATGACTTTGTCACCTGTCAGTAATGCCAGTTTCTTCAAGCCTCCAGCTGCACAGGGGCAATGAAAATCTGTCTCATTGTCCACTGTGTTTTCAGAGTAGTTGTAAATACATCCTGGGACATGCTGCAGCTCCCACAGATAGTTGTTCCTTACCCCGGAGGTTCTGGAGTGAATAGGGCCACTGGTCCAATGGAATAAGTCCATCGGAATACAGATCTAAATCCTTCACTTTCTGTTCTTCTTGAATGACCAAAGGCAAAGCATAAGATTCCATTCATGGACAGTCCTTGCTAGACTCTGGCTCATACAAAAGACAATAGAATCATAGAAGCATCTAGGTTGGAAAAGACCTTTAAGATCATCAAGTCCAACCGCTAACCTAACCTTGCCATCCCACCACTAAACCATGTCCTTAAGCACCTCATCTATCCTTCTTTTAAATACCTCCAGGGACGGGGACTCAACCACCTCCCTGGGAAGCCCATTCCAGAGCCTGACAACCCTTTCTGTGAAGAAAGAAATAAAAACAGAGAGAAAATTTGGAACCTTTGAATTAAAATTGTGTTGGTTTTGCCTGCAAAATTAGTGAACAAATTAATCTGTTTTTTTTTAAGAAATAACAGGATGTGCAACAATAAAATTATCATCTTTTAAAAGAACTGTGGTTCACCTTTAGAAGGGAATAGTAACATGGTACTTTTCTGTGTCAGTGGTTAACTGGTATATTGTTTCCTTGTTAATCAGTACGATTATTTTCAGTACAAAAATGCATTGAAGCCACTGGATGAAAAAAGAAAAAAAAGGTATCTAAGTTCCCATAAAACTGTTTTGTCTGGATTCTGTTATCTTTTCAATATTTCAATAAGCACAAACAACATTAGCAAGGTGAAATTAGTAATGTCCCTCCCACCAGCCCACTCTAATCAGTAAACAGATCAATTAATGCACTAATGAGGAAAATTTTATTTTTTAATGGTGATAGTCACCAAGTTTTGCTACAGCCTGCTAATAGTTACTTGTTAGATATGAGAGTTTCTTTCATGATATTGGGAAGCTAAGAAATTCTTGGGTGTCTGTTCTTCAGTCTTCTCTGTGTAGGCAAGTGTAAATACAGAATCTCTTCTGTTTGAAGCCTTTTGAAAGAAGAAACGGCTGGGCCCGCACTAATGTTTTATGCAGATTTTGTGCTTTTATAGCACAAGCCCTATGGTACTTTTAGATATAAGCATTCAGAGGTATTCAGAACTCTTTACCTCTTCAGATGTTTCAACTGATGTTTTAAAGCAGTGTTAGAAGGATTCTTCATAACCCCTCCCCCCAAAAAAAGCTAAAATAAAACCACCCCAAACAAGCCACCAAAACCAGAAACAACCACCCAGCAACAGAGTTTCTTGCTTACTTTTACATTCTGAAGTTTGTGATCGATTATGTTATCTGAAAAGTTAAGTTTGTCTTCAAACCAAGACTGTTTGGGGTGTTCACTGATCTGAGTAGTGAGTAACAAGTTCCACATTCATTACTGCCATCAAGAAAATGTTCTCTTGCAATATTTTACAATATAAAATGAAGTCAGGAACACTTAACAGTGCCAAGTTTATTAGTTGACTATATGGAAAAAACAAAATTACAGCTATGTCAAAATTATTAATAGAGTTACACACACGTCTGTGCATCTGGTCCAGGTAAAACAGTGGCAGGATGAATAATTGAGGTTTTGTCTACCATAAAAGTTCAATATGTTTAAATTGCTTACTCTTCATTTTCCTGCACACATCACATTTCATCTTAGGTGATGCAATTTGTCATTAAAGAAAAAAAAAGAAACACAAAGAACAAAGAAAGACATTATATACTTCTGCTATTCTAGCATTGAAATAATTAGTATTTTTGTTTTGCGTGGAATGACACTCGACTTTTTAAACAAAGGATAAAGATTAATAGAATCAGAGCATCAGAAAAATAAAATTTTAATTTTTTGAAAATTTTTTTTGCTTAGTTACAGTATGAAACAGTACTAATCTTGGCTATTCTTTTTGACTGAGGTTTATTTATGACTAATGTGCTTGGGTGCTGTTTATTTCCATCTGTCTGTAAGCACTTTGTACATCTTAAACACTTTATATATCCTTGCATCCCTGCCTCCTCAAAGTATAAATCAGAAGAGGAGACTGTTCTTTGTGAATTTAACTAAGATGCTAGTTCACACTGGATTACTTCTTCTGGAGCTGGCATTCATGGTTTTCTGACATATTCAACAAGGAATGTTCTGAGGATGAATTTGTTGGAGAGTACTAGATATAGTTATTTACTTATTGCAATATGCCCTGCTGAATCTGAAAGTCTTATAAAACTACATATCTTTATTTTTGTTATTGCTGAAATCCCAATAATGACTTTCAGAGATGCTTAGAAGTTACAAGAATAGGATTTAAAAATCTGGATCACTGTGGTCTTTTAAACTGAGCACTTCAAAACTCTTACTCGGCTTTGTTAAACTTGGGGCTGGCTATTTTTTTCTTATTATTTCCGTTACTCTTTTTTAAAAAATAACCATTTCTACTACTTGCTAGAATTACTGTCAGATGGTTAAGTCATCAAAGTATGATTTTTATCCTGGAGGAGGTTTCTGACATTTGCAGGCTGGAATGTTGAACTGTTTTTGATGCTGAGCATGTTCTGAAAAGCAATCACAAGAAGAGTATTTGCCAAATGGTGTGTTGGAACTACAAATCTTAAAGCACCTTGTGTCTGTAAGAACTTGCCAAAACCTTTCTGATTAATCTAATTAGCTGAAGCATTTTGTTCCTGCTACCTCAGCAAATATTTACCTTCTTGCAGAACTTCTCTGGTATTCTTGCATGGCTGTTGGGGATCACTATGAAGTTTGAATTTATTTCCCTTTTTTTTTCTTTGCAAATGCTTCAGAGTGAGCAGGCACTTAGGTATGTTCTAAGGCTATGTGGTTTTGAAAGGTTTTCTTTGTTTCTGCAAGTTTTGTAAGGCTTGTTGTTCAGGTCATGTGTAAACTGGTTTCAGGTGCAGTTTTTGCACTAGGTGAGGAGCTGAATTCCTGATTCAGCATGATTTCATACTCACTGAGTAGTGGTACCCTGAAAAGTGATGATAAAGAATCGCTGCTTACAATAGTGGTACCTAGACACATATTATTAATTGTTGGTTTAACTTACTTCTGACAAAGCTTGCTTATCTCTTGTTCTCACCTTAAAAAAGAATAGCCTGGGTGGCAAAATGAAATTACCTAACAACAACTGGCTCTGCCGTAGAATAAACCAATTAAACATTGTAATTGATTGCTTGAATTCTCTTAAACAGTTTCGTATACCAAGATACGCATTCCGTACAGTTTGGCATAGGTATGTGATTAGCATTCTTACTAGTGTGTGAACTGTGTTCAGTTCCCTGGGCATTGTATACTGTGCCCCCCTTACTGTGAGGGCTTAATTTCATAGTGATATTCCTCTGCAATACTTGTAATAATGCATAAGCCATTGCTTACTAATATCATGAGAATAATCGAATGAGTAGCATGGCAGTGTCTTTCTTACTCTCTTTTGACAGTACACATTCACAAGGAACATTGGGAAGCTGGTTGTTATGAACTAGGAAGGACATGACAGCTGGCCAAATGCCTTCTAAGATGTCACTTTAGATTTTGGAAAACCAATAAAAATCCATATCATGACATAATTTAAAGGAAGTATCACTAGTTGTCCTTCAAAAGACAAAAAAAAACCCAAAACTTTTTTCTTACATACTTTCAGAAATATTTTTTTAAGGAGAGAATGATTTTTAAAATCAGGACTTCCTACTTTGGCCAGACTATCTCAGAAGACCTCAGCATTGCAGCACTCTTCTTTTATTAAAAAAATCTGAACACTTACGAAAATCCTACTCTGACAGGGGCAAAGAACTGCTTCAGAATGTGATTCCACATATACCTCTGATATGAGAATCTATGCTATCTTTGAAGATATTTTAATAAAGTATACATATAATTATATATGCAACTGAAAAATCTTCAACTAACATTTATTAATATTATTACCTACTTTTGTACTGTCTTTTCTTGATAGCAAGAGTTTTTAAATGCTGTTTTTTCATCTTTATGTTATGTAGCCTTTCTGCTGAGTTAAAGGATGTCTGTGTGGTTGTTGTCCATGTGGCATAGCTTCAGGATGTATAAAATAATGGGTATGTGTAACATTACCAGAATAAATCTAGAGTTAAAGCTATGTGGATGCTGTTTGCTTACTCATTGAAAAAAAAAAAATAAAATTCAGAACTAACTTGGTATCTGTGCCTGTGTGTGCATACATACAAATTCACATGGCCTATTTACAGTCCAGTTAAAAAGAACGGGATTTTGAGGTGTTAAGTTCCTTGGGACAGTAGCCAGCATGTGAGATGTTGAGCACTCTGACTACATTAATGATAAGACCAAGCTCTGAAATGAGATCGCAGTCAAAAGCATCTTAGTGCTTTGATAGGTTTACTGGGTTGTTCAGCAGTTTGCAGGTTTCATCCCTACAGTAATAAAATTGTTTTCTGAGTTTCTTCTTGCCTAGACGTAGTTTTGTTCTAATTACAGGCTGGGATCTCTACTCTCTTACTTTAATCTTTTTCAATCTGGTCAACCCCCAAGTAAAAATTCCCATTGCTGTTAACTAGAAAAACACCATGATAAGAATACAGTTTCAGTATTTTGGGGTCTTTCAAATTATGTTTAGTATGTATTGTGGAAAGACATTTTGCAGGACCTTCTCTGACTTTAGCAGATTATTATTATTCCATTTTTGAAAGGATTGGAGAGAGTTGCAGTACTATGATTTTATATGATTTCTCAAAGTCATACAAAAAGGCAGAACTTAGTTTCCATATTCCTACAATTTTGCAGAGATAAGACTTTTAGTGTCTCTGTGCTGGATGCGTAAGTGATCCATGATGTAGATTCATGCTTTTTCTGAATTCACACAAAAGTGAAACACACAGTTCTGTGTGCTGAGCAGTAGAGAGGAAAGCCTTCCCAGGCATTTCCCTGAAAAAATCAGAATTGCCTGCAAACTCTTAACAGCTCAGATAGGCTGTCCATGAGGTTTGAAGTGGCTCATTTGGTAGATTTCTCTAAGTCTTTATGTCCTAAGGAATGTGAAGGGTTGACAGCCAGGGTGCAACTGATGCCACAATTTTGTTCAATTCATTGCAAGCCCGTGCTTGGATGTGGCAGGAAGTCAAAGGGATAGAGGAATCTGGTAATGTTTATTATTTGTATTACAGGAGTGCCTAGAGGCTCTGATTGGGAAAGGCATCCTTCATGCTAGCGGCTGTGCATATCTACATGAAGCTAATTTCTGCTTGAAAAAGCATATAGTATGAGGCGATAAATAAAATAAATAGAAAGAAGGGTAAATAGATATTTAAAGGGTTAGGAACTGGGAAACAATTAGTACATGTGCCTCTATAGGACCTCTATACAGTTATTGGTTTTTCTTCCTAAAATCGTAATTAAACAAAGCTGTTACAACATAGCTGCTGTGAAAAAAAGATTTTTTCTGAACCAACATGCTTGGAAGAAATAATTTAATTCCTCATTCTGTTACAGTCTCCCTGTTAGACTTTGGAAGACAGAGAATTTGAATTGGAGTGGGAAGAAAATACAGGTAAATATCCCATGAGAAGTAAAAATGACTTTCAGAATGTCATATTCTTCCAGAGTTGGATAGTAAAGAATTATAGAAACTTTGATGTAGTTGCTTATGAGTAAATCTATTTAATTTTAAATCAGTCTTTAACGGATGAATTGAAAGTATGATGCATGATGGGATTAGCAAAACTGGATTTGGAAATGAAATTCCACACACTGTGAGAGAGAAATTATAGGCAAAGAAAGAAAAGAAAAATAGCAATGACCAGAAGACAAATAATATAACATTAATTAATAGTGTGGTGAGTGAAAATTAAATGTATTCAATATGAATTTTCTGAGTTTATGCAATTCCTATTAAAAAAAAAAAAAAAAAAAGGAGTTTTGTACACCAAGAAATAATGATTTCTAATNAGGAGTTTTGTACATCCAGTAATAATGATTTCTACATTTTGGAAGATACTAGAGTTCTTCTCAAAATAAAATATATAGCGAGATCAGATGACAGACTGAAGGGATACAGAAAGTGTCTCATGAGACTAAAGGGGAAAGAAACTAGACCTTTACAGAGGAGGGGTCATATATATAATGAAAATCTGTTAGAATCAATAGGAATCTTTCATTTCAAAACACATATTTATAATTGCTTTCCATGGGGAGATGACTATGTACATATGTAGGTATGTATCTATCAGTCTGTCTATACAATATAGGTAAAAGCAAAAATATTGCCCTAGTTGATAAAAATAACTATTGGGAATACCTGCCCAGCAGACAAATGTTTCTGTTGAAGAGGCTAGAACTATTTCACCACAACACTCTCTACTGGGAGGAATAATGAGGTAGTAAAGCATGGTATAAAATAGAAAATCACAGCATACTTTTCACAGAAACTTTATCCTCATTTCAGGGATACTCAAGGAGTTCCCAAGAGAAATACAATTTTGGAAACCCATGAAGCATATTACAAAAAAATAATTAAATAATTTCTTTGCATTCTGTTCCATAGAATTAAGAACATGTTTCTTGACATAGTTATGCCAGTAGATGTGGGAAGCTGTCATTTCTACTATTGACTTTATAATGTAGACATAGCTGGTATTACTGGAATGCAGGGATGAATCACAGCAGAAGTGTGTGATTTTTAAGTCAAGTATGGTGGTTTGCAGTTCAGATTTTGCAGCAGACTGGCACAAGGTTTTTATCTTTACCTGCTACTCTAAGTCAGAATTTAAGTTATCATTTATTTACTCCTTAGTTTAGGTAATGTGATATAAGAACCATGGTGAAATAATAATCATGCCTCGAACATGTTTGAGGTTTTCCTCCTTTTAATAGTGAGGCGATACTCTCAAGTGTTTATATGTATTTTCCCAATAGCTTTGATCAAGGGATGCTACAGATATTTCACAATGCCTATAGCAGTACTAAGAGCGTGTCTCATAGACTCTTTCTTGTCATGTCTTCCCTCCATAAGAGCAGACAGCTAGTCATGTGGTAGCACTGAATGTCAGTGGGAGTTTGTTACATGTCCCCTCTCAGTGTTCTTCAAAGGGTATCAACAGCTCCCAAGCTACTCCAGAATGAGTACAATTTATAAACTCATTGCTGCAACCTTAGAAGTTTGATGTAGGTTTGAGTAGCAAAAATTCAAGAGTTCACTTAAAATCTTTTGTTGTCATGGCAATGTCTTGGGAAATGTGTCTCACTGTGAAGGATTACCCACCTGCACTTGTGTTACATTGCCAAGGTGTGTCATTGGTGAAGTACTTGCTTACCTGAGGGATCAGGAAACACCTGTTCAACTCTGTTGGATGGAGTTTGGAGGTTTCTGTATTGATGGAAATTAATGCACAGTAAGATAATACACTGTAAATTCATACAATATTTTACTGATTCCTTACAATACTTTACTGTGTACTATCTTCCCAAACTGGAGAAAGTCTTTAGATGCTATCTTGGTCCTAACTCATGAGGTTTAGCAATTAGCTTCTCCCATCAATGCCACACCTGACCAATTGGATTTCTCTTTACTGAAGATAGCTGTTTGGTTTTTGGCATGCAGATGTCATGGATGATGGTATAGATGAGTTAATAGCTTTAGCAAGGTTCTTGCACTTCAGACCAATTTAGTGCTTAGTCTGATCCAAGAATGAGTTTCTATCTGTGAGCACCCTCTGTGACCTGAAACACTCTCTGCTCATTTCCCCAAATTTCTTCGTTACTGTGACAGAGTGACATTCTCATCTTCCCATGACTTGGCTCTTCAGTGTGGAGATGGGTCATTTTTCCTCCTCTGGCTAGATTATGTTAATAAATTTTCTAAACATGACCCTCACTGTGGCCGTTTGCACCCTGGAGGCACTTTGAGTTGTAGCCGTGGTCTGTTATGAAGAGGCTGCAGATAATCACATTGGAGTGCTTTGGCTGAAGCTGAAAACTCATGCCAGTTGCCTAATTTATTTATTCTCTTTCATTTCAGGGTGAGGATTAGTTTGCATTTGCCACTTACTTCAGCTGTACATGCAGATAGTTTTCATCACATATCCAATACACAGTACAACAACTTGGTGTGTGTCTTACCCACAGCTTTACAGCAGTAGTAGCTCTTTTTATGGGATCCCATCATTATTCTTCTTCTATAAATATATGTCAGCCAGAACCATCATGATCTGATCTGTGTTTCCTAAATTTTAAAGCAGAAAACAGTGATTTTTGTGTAGTGGTTCTTTCCTTAAGGGAATGTTGCAAATGGAAGGAAGGAGATGTCTGTCCATATCTCTTGTATTAGCACACTGTTGTGCACAGAACAGAGTGGAAACATTTTTTTGAACTTCCTTTGCCCCTGACATTTGATCAACAAGTGCCTGGTCCTCTCGCATTACAAAGGGCAAGGCATCATACTCTGTGATGGTCCTCTGGGTAACAAAAAGTGAAATGACTCATCAGAAGTGTACACGGGAATGCACTATACTAAAGCCCAGAGAAACAAAAACATGATGATATACTTTAGATACACATACACTACATAACTGACCATTATATAAAACACATAATAAAGGGTGAGGAAATTATGACCTTCAACTCCAACTACAGTCTGCATCTCTGGTTAAATGAATAACCACTTCATTTAAAAGCCATTGGATTAGCCATTCAAATTATCCATTGCACTGAATAAAAACTGGCATTTAGACATGTCAGGTAACAGGCAGTAGTACTAACTTAAGTTCTAAAAATAAATTGCTAACTTATTATATATAATTAATAGAATTTATATCTATAACATTTCACTTTTAGAAGGATATTACATTGATTTACTGACTCTGTAACACAGTTCTGGACATCAGAAATAGGAATGACCCATTAGGACATCTAAGTCCACTATTCTGCTGGTGCAGGTTTTATATCAGGATCACTTCACACATCACTGAACTGCAGCCACTTTGGTTGTCGTTAGGCGATTAATCTGCCATACACCTGCCCATCATATCACTATTCTATAAAAGGGCATATTAAAGTGTGGGAAAATCAGTATGTCCTTGGAAATTACCTGTAACTTTGACAGTTTGATAGTCAGATAACCTGCTGAGAGAAGCCACTTTATAATTGCTTTCATAGACTCTACATGAGCTGAGAATCTGGCCAAAAGATTTAGGGCGTTATAGGATAAACAGAGGTCATTTATACTAGAAGAAAAAAAGGAAAGTCCTTTCTACAACATAAGTGTATTTTGGCTTGTTCCCCTTTACACTAATGCATTCACTTTTGAGTCCAAAAAGGAATTGCTGAGCTTGATGCAAGCTGTTTAATGAATGAATGTTGAAGTTTTTAATTTCTGATTTATCTGTGTGCATTCAAAATAGGCAACAGCAAAATTAATTTGATCATTTTTATATTTATTGCAAAATACTGTAGGAAATGATGGGATATTCTACAAATATTCATTATTATGAAATATTATCATAGGTAGTATAATATTTTTTCATTGAGATTGATTGAAAACTATCTGAACAGCCAGGCCAAGAGCATGGCAATCAGTGGAACAAATTCTAGTTGGAGGCCAGTAACTAGCAGTGTAACCTGGGATCAATAGTGAGTCCAATCCTGTTTAAAATCTTCATTAATAGTTTAGATTATGAAGCAAAGTGGACCCTCAGAAATTTTGTAGATGACATAAAACTGGGAGGACTGGCTAATACGCCCAAAGGTCATGCTATATCCAGCGGGACCTCAATCAGCTGGAGAAATGAGCTGATAGGAACCTCATGTAGGTCAACAAGGGGAAATGCAAAGTCCTGCACTTGGGGAGGAACAACCCCATGTATCAGTACATGCTGAGGGACACCCAGATGGAAAGCAGCTTTGCAGAAAAGGACCTGGGGGTCCCAGTGGACATCAAGTTGAACATGAGCCACAAAGTGGCCTTGCCACAAAGAAGGCCAGTGTTAGTGGGCTGCATTAGGAAAAGCATTGCCAGCAGGTCAAGGGAGGGGATCCTTCTCTGTTAGCCAGCACTGGTGAGACCACTCCTGGAGTACTGTGTCTAATTCTGGGTTCCTTAGTACAAGAGAGACAGGGACATGGTCTAACAAAGATTATTAAGGGACTGGAGCATCTGTCCTTTGAGGAAAACTCTGAGAAACCTGGGACTGTTTAGCCCAGAGAAAAGATGACTTGAGGGGATCTTATCAATGTATATGAACACCTAAAAGGAGGGTCCAAAGAGGACAGAGCCAGGTTCTTTTCAATGGTGCCAAGTGACAAGACAAGAGGCAGTGGGCACAAACTGAAACAAAGAAGGTTCTCTCTGAACAGCAGAAAACACTTTTTTACTGTGAGGGTGACTGACCCCTGGAACAGATTGCTCAGAGAGGTTACGTAGCCTTGGAGATATTTGAAAGCTTTCTGGACATAGTCCTGGGCAACCTACTGTAGGTGACCCTGCTTGAGCAATGAGGGTTGAGCAAGAGGACATCCAGAGATCCCTTCCAACCTCAACTATTCCAGGCTTCTGTGAACTCCAAAGGCTTGTTAAAGAGGGTCAAAGAGCTTAGCCAGGATCCTACAGGAGAGGAAGGTGGAGAGCACACTGTCACAGGCACCACTTAGAAGACTAATCTGCTTACTTCAGAAAAAGTCTGTGATCCCTAACTACAGACCATACAAAAATACTTTTGTATTTCAAATATTCAGGGAATTGTATGTTTCTGCAAGATGGTGTGGCACTGAATCTTGTCCAGCCTCTCTTCCTATTCCTTTTGCTTTCTTCACTACTTGATATAGGAGTCAAAGTAGATGCTACATGTGCTTAATCGAAAGCCTGAGCACTGCCATGAAACAAGGATGCTGAAACCTTTTTATCCTGCTTAGCCGTAGCACAGAACCAGCTTGCTAATGCTCTTGTGTAAATTCTAGCAGACTATTATCATATCTGCAGAAGTATGTGGGCATGATGAGGCCAGACAAACCAAGCCAGAGACAGCAAGCATTTGACTGAATGAGGACTTGAACTTTCTGCTGTGATTTTCTTTCCTGGACACAGAAGTTGCTTCTTTTTAAAACTAATTAGGGGACAGATAACCAGAGGCCATATCATTGCACTGAATACAAGAAATAATGGTTCTTGGAATAAAAAATATACTATTGTATTTTTTATATGCAAATTGGTTTTACTGCCAAGCTCTTTAACAAAAATAGTTCTTGAAATGTATACTTTGCGTATTTCACAGACTGTATGTTTTGATTATTTTTAAAATTTATTTTAATGACAGAATATTAAAAGAGTCTATATGGTGTGATATTGTATAGAACTCTCATGGGAATGTTTTTAATTCATCTAACATGCTTTTCATCTGCACATGATCATTGGCCATTTGTCTGAGATTTCTAGACATCTGCAGTCCTCTCAGAACTAGCTGCCACTCTGAGTGCACTACTGATAATTCTGGAATCCTGGGCAAATGACCAAAGGCTTCTAATTCCATCTGGCAACAATTCTGGACAGAAAAGTAGAGCATGTTAGAATCACATCTATATAGTAACTGCAATATTCCTAAATGAAGGGGAGCAGAAGTCAAAGAAAAAGGTGACTTTTAGGATTATTAGTCACTGCTCCTTAAAAAACTGTGTCTTCTGTCAGGCCTCAAAAACCACCTTTTTGAAAACTTGCCTAGTGTAGATAACAGATGAAAACAGAACACAGGTTATTGTGTATCTAATTTGAACTTGCACTTTACTATTACAATGGGAATCCTGATGGGGAATTAAGAATGCATTAATTAAAGCATTATCACTTCAGAATTCTGAGATAAAGTATTCTGTAATATTCAGTAATAAGAAACACAATCTCCATGTCATAATTTATTGATATATTTTCTTCACTTTAGAGCCAAAAATAAATCTTTTGTAATTTTGATATTATTTACTGATAAATGCCAAGGATTTAAAAAAAAAATCATGATGAAAGAAGGCTTTCACAGGGAAGAAATTGTGTGGAAAACCAGTATACTTTCTCTCCTGTATGTTAAGGGTGATATAACTTCATTTTTGTTTTCTCCTGTTATGTTTAACAATGGGTTTGATTTTGTTAAATTATATACAAGTACTGTCTAGAATGTTGCTCTAAAGTGACCGGATTAGCCTTTTCAGCTAACTTGGTCTAACCTGACATAATGGAATTTGTTATGAAACAATAGTCTTTGGTGGACATGTGGAAGAATTGTAAAGGATATTTCCGAACACAGGAGGGCATTTTAAGTGCTGTGTGAGCAGTGGATAGTGATATCTCAGCATTCCTCAATAAGGATCCAAATTATAGCATTGTTATACTTGCTGTGTTGCTGGGGGTGGCAGTGAAGATACATCAGTTAAGTTGCAAATAACATTCATCTTCAATCAAAATAGAATGAATGCTTCATGTCTGCTGAATGTGGAAAAAAAACCAAACCCAAAAAAACCAAAACAAAAACCCCAAACCAACCCACAAGAGGAAGGCATTCTCATTTTAATGCAATAAAAGGCAACTGAATAGGTAGATTTGGGCAGGCTGTGGACCACTTTGTTGATACTGCTTTATAGATTATGAATGGAAACAAGTGGTTAAAACAGGCAACCACTGGAGCTCTGATAGGAAAGACAAGCAACAGAGGATCAGGAACTGGAGACTCCTGAGCAATTTTCAGGCTAACATTTCTGTGTCATGTTCCTGAAGCAGAAACTTAAAATCAGTTCTTGAAGTGAGAGGAGTGGAAGAGAGGATGTGAGCTTGTGTCTGTAAAAGGTATTTGTAGAAAAAACAAGGAAGTCAGTGGTAGCATTTCATTTCTATGAATGATAAGGTCTCTATTCGCTACTTTTCAGTGAGCTTGCTACTTAGCAGGACCTGAAAGCCAAAAGATACAATCTCTCTAAAGACAAGGTAACCCCGACTCATCTGATCTGTGGTATTTTGGATATGAAAGTCATAGTTGTGGCTTTTACATGCCTCCTTCCTCACAGTGCTGGCAGAAAACAGTTATTTGCCTGTTGTTCTCTATGCAAGTTTTGCAGTTCCTGAAAGTTTTGCAGAGGCACCCATTTCCCACTGAAAGTTACACTACACTATGTTCAGAATTTTAAAAATGGAGGTGTGGAGCAGCTCTGCATATTTGTCTTCCTCATGTACTAGTCCCCATCTTGGTAATGTAGTGTGGTGTCTTTCCAACACTTTTGGCTCATTACTCATTGTAGAAAAAAATAAAAAAATTATAAATCCTTGACTTAGGTCCCTCCTTCTCCCTCCCTTCTTACATTTACCTCTAGCAACAGATTCCTAAACGTTTCCCTGATAACAGTCCTATCTAATTAGTATATGTATGTATCTAGAGATCAGGTTCTCATCCTCAAATACTGTGAAAGGAGTTTTGACAGGAGATTTTATTTTCAATAATAATAATAATAATAATAATAATAATAATAATAATAATAATACAACATTCTCACACAACTGCTTTTTGAGGCCACAGTTAGTCATTGTCCTGATTTCAGCAGGGATAGAGATAATAATAATAATAATAATAATAATAATAATAATACAACATTCTCACACAACTGCTTTTTGAGGCCACAGTTAGTCATTGTCCTGATTTCAGCAGGGATAGAGTTAACCATCAGTTAATAAGTACGAGTTAGATTAATTAATTCATAGTCAGGAACAGTTTCAAGGACCATAGGCAATAAGACCAGAAAAACTTCGAGAAACCGTGTGAAAATATGTTTTGAAATCAGACATAGATCTTTCGTGACTCTCCACACGCCAGACTTTATGGAAAAAGCCTAATTCTGTATCTTGTGCTGTTGATGAAAACATTGACTCTGGTACCATGTTAAATAGAGTTGCTGCTAGTGAAACTGGATATATTTTATGAAGGGTCATCAGAAGGCAAGAGCTAGTCACTACAAGATACATTGCAACTGTAGAAAATCTCAGTGATTTTAATGTTTTTTGGGTGTGTTGCTCAGCTTTAGGCTCCTAGTTTTAAGGTATGACGATGCTTTGTGCCTCTTAATTTTCTATTACAATCACATTTCAGAGAGATCTTATGTTGGTTCTCCTTGAGCTACACATTGCTTTTAAAGATCACATCACCGCTAGGTTAAATGGATTGTATTTCTCTATGCTTCTGACAACACATTCTGTTTTGCACCAAGAAGTGCAAGCTCACACAGTTGATTGAAACACAGTGTAATCCTTTGATTTCAGAAAACTTGAACATTATTAGAAGAAAGTACTAACATGATACCTCATGGAATTGCGGTCAAGAGGGGAAATTGCAAAAAACAATTCTGTGTAGCTTGGGCCTTTAACCAATCATGGCAGACCATTTTATAGTGTGCTGTTTGCCCTGACCTCAGCACTCCTGCTCTTCCTTCAAGGATGACAACTTGCCTGTTCCCAGGTATACCATAGTGCTGCATGGGGCGAGTTGGCTCTGAACATAAATGGAAAGTATGAGTAGTAATGCATGAAATGGGTCACTTCATGATAGGGGAGCTTGTGCCAGGCTAATAGAGTGGCGATGGAACAACAGCATGAAAAATCACACAGACTATACAGCAACAAAAAGGAATCGGTTAATATCTGAAAGATACTGTGTGTCCAAACCAGCACCTCATATAAATGCAGTTTTATAAGTATGCCTGGAGAAAGTCTCTAACACAGTAGTATTAAAACAGCTGAAATACAACCAGTCAGAGAAATCTTAATAGAAAACTAGAGTATGGGCTTCTCCATCTGTTGAGTTTTGTGTTTCCAGTCTCTAACCTGTATTCTGTGTCCCTTAGCTGAATAGCCCTTCATATGAGTTAAATAGAAAGATAAGATCAATGACCATAGCATCTGTCCTTTAGAATATATTTTTTTGCCATGCTTTGAGATGGAAATGTAGTTTAGATGTTATTTTTGCACTGGAACCAAACACTGGATCTCATCATAACTGAAACACAATGCTATTGCCTCCTGTTTTGAATACTGCTGCTAGCACTTCCCATGGAAGTAATCAAACTGCAATCACTAGATCTAATCACTTACAAACTCTGGATTTAAAAATTCAAGACTGTGTGGGGCTCTCAATCTTTCTTCAGGTTATTGTATTTAATATGTCCTTTCTCTCTTTTTTTATTTTTTTTTCTTTCTTGATTTCATTAGTGTGGCAGTGGTCATAGTGTTTTTTGTTAATATTGCATAGGGTTAGTCTGTGTAGTTTCTGAAAGTGAAGGAAATTCTCCATAACCGAGTCCTGCCTCTCTTAGCAAGATGCACTTAGGGCACCTTTTCCGCAGACACAGAAATGTGCTTGGGTTTTATAGAGTCATCTGAGGAGACATAGAGAATCAATAAGATTCTTCAAGGCCAATCTGAAAGAGCACACAGAGGAAAAACTTGTCAACCACCACGAAAAGGTGGACAGGTAAAACTAGAATATAAAAAAGGCTTCTAATGGGCCTAGGAAAGATTGAGGGCTGATTAATTTGAAGGATTCTGGGTGAGGTTTCGCTATGTCCTGGAGATCAAAGGGAAACAGACGCATACGTGAAAGGTTGTCTCAGGCCCTTCCAGAGGATGCTGTGAAACAGCACTGATTTTCTTCTACCAAAACCATCAAAAGAAATGTGATTAGTACTTGTCAGTAAGCTAACCCCATAATTACTGATGTGATGGGCCCACAGAAAAATGAAAAAGTACAAACTTATGTCAAGCCTACACAACGTCCTACTAAAGTCAGTTTGTTAAGGTCAGGCTCATGAATCGTAGGTGTTACTGAATTTTTATGCTATTGTTGTTGTGACTTCTACAGCAAGATAACACTACTAACATGATTCCTGAGAGCTGGAATCTGCAAAAGAACATATAGTAATGTGATTTTTCCCCAAAAGTGTTCATTACAGGTGTCTTCAGTCACTTCTGCCTGAATTTTCACAGGAAGAACTGATCTGTCCTAATATAAGTGTCCCTCATGATGTGCTGTGATATCTTCCCTGGGAAGCAGATTTAGTGATTTCACTACATGCCTCTTTCCTTCTTTATCTGTAATGAATCACTAATCTAACAGGATACCAGTGGCCATTCTACTGGTCTAAGTGTCGTCTCTCGGGTGAGATACAAATTCTGGATTACTTCAAGAATTGATATCCCCTTTTGTAAATGAGGGAGAGCTGAATGTAGGGTTTTAAGTAAACATACTCTGTCTTTCAAATTTTCATGCTTTTCCCTTTGTATTTAAACTTCACGGGGTATTAGTCAAGATTTTATGCTAAACTCTTCTGATTGTTGTTACAGATACAGCAAAACAGCTGCAGTACTGCTTTCTGGAGGCAAGTGCATTTCATTAGTGACAGAATGACCCAAATAGGTCCACTAGCTGCCACACAAGAGACTGAACAAGTATCTTTCAGTAATGATTAAGAAACTCTGCCGGCACCTTCATCTAAGACTTATAGTCTTTTTAATCTAAAGAGTTTAAAAATAATATATTCCACAAAAACACATGTTGTTCAATAACAGGTTTATAACAACTTGAAGAAAATGTGAGATCTTTGAGCAATCACTGAATCCTTTTGCAACTTAAATGAATTATTTTACAAATTAAAAATACAGAGCATTCTCCTTCTAATTTTGTTGTTTTGATGGTGCTGAAAATCAGTGCTCTCAATAATTTCTAATTTACACTCAAAAGCAATTAAACCTCCCTTGTGATCCAAACTGTTTCTTTCCAAATGAAGTTATCTTGCAGGATGTTATAAATGTGTTGTCTCTTTATATAGCTATATAGTCTTGTTTTAAATAGTTACGTGTTTTCTTTGTTGCAGGGTACAACTATATTGTCTAAAGACGTACAAGATTCTTCAAAGAGCACCAACATAGTGATTGTAGACTAATAGCTCAAAACATTTTAGAGTAGTAACATATTTGTACTTCAAAACATATTTGAGTAGTAATTCAAAACATATCAAAATGGGCTTTTAAGGAAGTTAAGCATTTACTGAACTTCTATCCTTTATTTCAAGGAATTACCAATACAGCATTGAATGTATTTGCCTTCTGATAACTTGAAGTGATATTGTTTGTACATGCAGAATGTAGTAATCACATATCATTCAAAACTAGAATATGATTTAAAAAGGACATCGAGTCAACATATATGCAGACATGTGGATGGTGACAAAGAATCTTTGGTAGAACAGCTACTAAATACTAAATTTAGGGAAGCCCAAAAATCATGTTAATAAACTGCTGAGGAGCATCCTGGCATCAGAAACCCTACAGAGAAATACTGTTTCCCATCTAACACACTGGAATCTGATACCATATGACACAAAATGTAGCCTCTAAGGAATACTGCATTCTAAATATATTTTTGACACCATTGCACAACTACTTCAATCTGTAAATTTAGTTACTTTTTTTTTTTCCTCTGCTAGAGGACATCATTGTGCCTGAATGGGAATTGAAGTCACTTCTGATGTTTCAATTCATGTATGCAGTTGATATCTTTTTCACTACTATGATCTAGTAATAGACTTTTATCTTTTATTGGTTATTGTTTATAGTACCTTCATATTTGCATTTTGTATTTTCACTTGGAACAATCCCAACCAATAAGAAAAATCTGGAATCTGAATTTAATTTCCTCTTCTCACCTATTAATATTCATGTTTCATGCCATGCACAAGCTTAAAGAGAAAATCCTGTTGGCTATGTGCAGTGAGACTTAGAGAAAGATCGAGGAAGATTCTCTTCATGGCATTCTGCTTGGGTC
Source organism: Aramus guarauna (assembly GCA_013400195.1). Lineage (NCBI taxonomy): Eukaryota > Metazoa > Chordata > Aves > Gruiformes > Aramidae > Aramus > Aramus guarauna. The sequence continues at coordinate 112,240 of VXBL01010259.1, forward strand.
ATACAGAAGAGCAAAGTTAAGAATGTGGTAGCATAGCTTTTTGGCAGGAAGTCTGTTTTAAATTGTGTCAAATGCTATTCCAATACAAAATGCCTCGATATTGATGTTGCTAATTAAAGAAAGGTTGGTTGCTGGCAATCTGGCTGATGAAAGGGAAAAACAGACAGGACTGCAACGAGTGAAGGAGCTATTTAGGGAGTTCCATGCTTAGGAAAATAATCCTGGCGCTTAGGTAATGCAGGACTCAGCGCCTCAGCAAGGGCTGGGGGCATGGAGGGAGGAGGAGGGAGCAGGCCAGGAGGGAGTGGAAGGAATGGCCAAAGGGACTAGCCAGTTTGCTGCAGCTCAGAGCTGCAGTCACTGAGTTGACAGAAGCATCTGCGTTGCACAGATGTGTGGGCAGGAGAAGGGTTTTATATAACTCTTTTTTTGTTTCTGTTCTGTCTTCCCCAGTAATCATCTGTTGTCCATTTAAAAAATTAATTATTCAGGTTTATATTTGAATAAAATCTGTGGTTCCTTTCTAATGAAAAGTCTTTTGGCCTCTGGGGAGTTCCTCTGCCTGGACTTACAGGAGAAGGTCTAGGCAGATCTACTGCAAAGCTCTGTCTGCTTCAAAGCCTTATCAAAGAGATTTTAGAGGTCTGATGAGTGAGGCAGTAGCAATGAACTCTCTCAGGTATATCACCATGGAGGTTTCATCTTTGTTTCTGGTCTAAATATGTTAATGATTAAGATGAGGGTTATCTGTCAGAACACCTGTATTAAGAACACAGGTATTAAGTTTCTTAAGGTCTCTGATGTTATATTTAAATAGCAGAATCTTGGACAAAATCTTTGTAGGGAGACTGAAGTTTTCACTGCTCTGTCCTTCCAGAATATGTTTCCATTCTGTTCTTATTCAACATGATGCCTGCTACTATTACTTCATTTAAATTCTCTGCACCAAATTCTGTTGGTTTCACCAGCCCTGGCAAAGGCAAGGTGAAGTGCAAGAATTTTTTTGACATCCTATTTCAAGCAATTTGCTCTTCACCTTCATTTTTGTCTTATTCACATGGTTTCTTTTCTTGAGAGATGCACACTTTTGTGAGCTAGTCCTTACATAATACTTAGTATAACCAACAGCTACACATGAGCTGCTTAATCTTAGGGCCTGTTTCTTTTGATAGAAGTGTGCTGATTTTGTGTAGAATTTTCTGACAGTGAAACGAAGTGACGACTGTTGTTTCTGCCTTATTATCTTCTCCCTCTAGTGTGCCTGTAGCTTTCCTTTATTTTGTGCTTTGTGAGTTTGTGAGTGTGCATGCCGTGCAGCATTGTGTTAGGCAATGCGGAAAATAGTGCAGTTCCCTAAAAGTATAAAAGGAGAACATTCATACAGAAAATCAGAATAGCTTGCAAAATCAGGACAATCATTTAGGCAGTTTTTTAGATTAATAGCAGATAAGCTCTCAGCTTACATACATAAAGATCCACCATAAAGGGCTATAATTCACATACTGGACTTCTAGTTGACTTGGTAAAATCAGTCTTTTCCTTGCCGCTTTTCTGATGGTATTTGAAGAAAATGAGAGATGAGGCATTTCTTATTACGTATTGCCCCCTACAGATAAACTTGAAGATGACAATAGACTGAGTACAGAAGGAGAGAATATGTGACTGCACTGCGGAGCATCACAAGTCCAATTTTTACTGATGTAAAAGTTAGCTTCTGAGGCTGAGAAATCATGTTGCCTGTGTTGATGAGGTTTTAGCTTAATTGTTTATTTTAAAATTCAGCCATGGTAATACAAAAAGCAAAATCAAAGAAAAACAAGCAAAACAACACATCAGACTGTACTGATTTTAAGTCTAGCAATGGCAAGACATCTTGAATGCTGTCATTTTTCTTCAAGCCTTTTCCTCCACTGCAAATAGAAAATATTAAATCATCTTTTCAACCTCTCATGAAATCTATGCAAACCAATATCCATCAACATTTTATTCTAACATAAAGGAGAGGTAAAAATAAATAAATATCACTAGTTTGACAGGAAAAAATATCATGCAGAGATGAACTTATTTATCAGTGAGACACCTTTAAAAACTGATGTTCTATATTCATATTGTATGAATATAGAAGAGTAAATTAAGCATGAGAATGTAGGCACATTCGCTCACATACACAGGAAAGCACTTTTAAAAAAATCTGCAATTACAAAGGAAACTAGCATAATAACTGCAGAAAGTAATAACCTCATAATGGAATAAGCATATATCATATCAGTAATTTTATGTTAGTTGTTAGTGTACTTATGAGAAAACTTTGGCAAGGAAAAATTAGTTGTAACTTGGTTTTCTCAATGCATAATGTGGTAAACGTATTTCCACAGGATGATCACAATGTTCATTAAAATATGAGTGCTCATTCTATTTCAATTTGCATTAATAGTTCTGCAGTTAGGTAACTGGTCCTGCAAAAACCTTCATTGGGTCTGTGGTTTTTGTGTCACTCATAGAATCATAGAATGGTTTGAGTTGGAAGGGACCTCAAAGATCATCTAGTTCCAACCCCATGCCATGGGCAGGGACACCCTCTAGCGAGACCAGGTTGCCCAAAGTCCCATCCAACCTGGCCTTGAACACTTCCAGGGATGAGGCATCCACAGCTTCTCTGGGCAACCCCTTCCAGTGCCTCACCACCCTCATAGGGAAGATTTTTTTCCTTATAGATAGTGGGATAGGATGTTAGGAGACATTTTAGGAGACTGGAAAGTTTGTCTGCCCTTTAGGGAACTGTGCCGTGGCTGTGTCCTTGAGCTGCACTCCAGGGCATGATAGAAATTCTTCAAATGGGAAAGAATTTTAATTTCATGAGAGTGTGCTAAAACATGATGACATTACTCATGTCAGTCTGCCTTTATTCAGTAGCCAGCTGCAGCTGTGAAGATATGTCCTTCTGAACCAAGAACCTAGGATGGTAAAATTGTCTAATAAGCAAGAAGAGATTTCCTGTGTGTTATTTCACAAGTCCAATCCAGAATATCTCATAACAGTCTCACAGGCAGCCAGCTGCCAGGAAAGCTTAGGAATCCACCTCTCTGCTTACTGACTACAGATTGCTTAGTCATTACATGATGCTCCTTACCTTATGGCTTTAGTACAACAGAAAAGACCTCCTGTTATTGAAGGCTTACTAGTGCTGTTTTGCAGAACTGGCACATTTTTCCTGTACTTCCAGGATATATTTATTATATATAAAGAATTCTTATCACAGCAAACATCATTTTGTCAAAGCAGTAGGTTTCTGCAGAAATGTACTTTTTAAAACAATATTTTCACTGAGGATGCTTCTTAGATCCAATGTATAATGCATTTATCAAAGAGGAAGCGCTTACATTGCCCAGGAGTTTTGCTATCCAGGCACCTGCATAGGACCTGAGAGACCCAAATTCAGATCCCTGCCTTCATTTGAACACCTTTGGTCAGCCACCTCTGAACTGATCCAACTGCTTGTCTGAGTAGAAGGCAGTAGAAAAAGGCAGTAGAAAAAGGGTTTCTCAGGACTTTCTGTATCCAAGATAAATTTACTCATTAGAGTGTCGCCACAGAAATAACATTTTCTGGATTGAGAGAACCTGGAAACCAGACATACCCACAGGAATATACTAGACAGCTCTACTTAAATCTTCAAAAAGCTTTTACAAAGGCATTTGAGCACCTGCTGTGCAAAGAAAAGCTGTTCCGGTCTGGGCAATATTAATATCCAGACAACATTAAAGCAGCATTGGTCCAGCTTCTCAGAATGCTTCAGACTCAATTAAAAAACTCATTTTGGAGGTATTCTTTCAGTGTTTCAATTTCTTGGTTGGACATCTGGTTAGGAAAATGTGCAGTTAAATTTGTTGCCTTCAAAGAGGGCTTTTTCCCAAGCTACTTCATTTCTTTCTCTAATTGTAGCATAGAATCATAGAATCATAGAATGGTTTGGGATGGAAAGGACCTCAAAGATCATCTAGTTCCAACCCCC
>VXBL01010259.1:116371-149598 GCA_013400195.1 Aramus guarauna
CCCCCAAGTCCTTTTCCTCGGGGCTGCTCTCAACCCATTCCCTGCCCAGCCTATAGTGGTGCTTGGGATTGCGCCGACCCACACATCATGATAATAAAAATGTGTTTAAGTATATATACATGTACGTGATATGCAGATGTACATAGGATACCTGTACACACATGCATAAAGTATAATGTATGTATATAATATTTATATACATTATATATATTTATTAATATTTATTTTGTATGCATATATAGACCTATATAAAACATCACTGCTTGATATGGTAAAAGGCCAAACTTGTGGAAATTTTTACTGCATTCCTTATCGTATGGTATTATTTCATTTCACTTGTCTATATAAGAATGGGGTTTATTTGATATTCAGGTTATTGAAATTTAAGAATGTGATATTAGATGTTGCTCAGTATTTATCTAACATCCTTAGCTAATATCCTGAAAAGGTGGAGAGTGGTAGTGAGAGTTCCATCGGACCCAAAGTCTTTTCAAGTGATTTTCTGGTAATCAGAAGAATAATAGTGAGCTCAAATACAGTTATAATTTTAAGAAATACTGAGCTGCTGGGAATAGGAGATAATAAGCTATTCATAAAAAGCCATCAATTTTAGGTGAGGTGTTCAGAATGATTTTTTCTTTTTTTTGTTCAAAATTCATTTGAGCATAATTTTAAAATTTCCTGACATTCATGACTTGATTACCATGAGATAATAGTAGCTATTTATGGCAATGTGCTGAGTCAGTATTTTGAATCAGTACTAGGAAGAATAATTTCTGTATTTGCTTTTATATTATTTCCTCTTTTTGCTTTCATTCTCAAAAAAATACAATAATACCTAAGAAACATTTAAATCACAACTGTGTGAACAAGCAATAAAATGCAATGACAAATTCTCCCAGTTTCTTAACCCTGACTTTAATATTTTTAGTGAGAAAGAGAAGATTTTTAGCAATTTTTCTTAACCTTTTAAATATTGTTAAAATTTCTAATAATTAAAAAAAAATCTAGAAAGTAGAAACTATTTGTATTATCTATTTTCCCTTCAGTTATAGCATATTGTTCTTCACAAAGAATATTGGTATGGTTTTATATGCCAGCTTCACAAATTATGCTGATGTAAATAATCATCATAATCGAAAATATGTCACTGCAGCTAGAGAGGCCTCTTGATTTTGGCCCTAACTTCAACTGTATATGGCAGGAAGAACTGGTGATAGCGTATGAGTGCCTAAGTTAAACACTCTGCTAAATTTAGAGAACAATACCACCTTTTTTAGTTCAAGAGAGCACATGTAGTAAGTTATGCGGTTGGGGAAACAGAATGGATAATATAGCCCACACAAGCATACTTGGGTCCACTGAATGTGCTTTGATTTTCTAAGGCTCAAATGCAACTTTTCAAGCTATTTATATGATTTGATGAGTTCTTCAAAGAAAATCAGAGGTAGAAATAGAGAGGAGTACTGGAATACCTTGCAACTAGATTGTTTTCTTAAATTATTGCAAATAAGTTGCTCATTCTAATATTGGCTGTGACTGTGCTACAGGTTTTGTCATAATATATGTTCCTGCATAATGAATAGAAATGTTACTCTGGGAACACATTAAGCTATTTGGGCTTTATTTATTGGGCATTCCAACTTTAAGCAGTCACTATCTTTATGCAGTGTTCTATGAAGACCCAAAGAAAATATCATGTTTTCTATGAGCTAAAATTTTGATGAAATAACATCAAAGCACTGTTTGCTTCTTTCTTGTTTATATATTAATAGATTATACTATCTATTCATGAGACTTTCAGCTCACAGTGGAGTGAGTTTTGCATGCTTATGCCAGTGTCATTTTTAAACAGATAATATTGAATCACAGAAACTGTTCTATAAGCTACAATCGTTAAGGGGAATAATCAGCTTCCCTTAAGAGCCCTTGGCAGTTTGGAGGATGAGGACTCAGAAAATCATGTGAAATACCTGCAAATATTAAGTGTCTCTGCTGTAGTATAACAGCTTCAAATAGGAAGGATTCAGAGTGTCAAGTCCCAGGTGAGACCATAAAGGGAGGAAAGTTAATAGCTGTTTTTGAAAATACCACCCTTGAAGCAATCTGCAATCATAAGAACTCTATCTGTCTACATTAGAACCCTACTTATGCAGTCTCCTGTTCATGGAAATTGCTATATACACATGATTTCCTGCCTGGAACATGTTGAAGACAGCTTGACAAATACAGATTGCTGAAATGGAATAATGGGGAGTTAACAAAAAATTTGAGAAAATATAGCAAGTTAACTAATTCTTCTATTTTATGTTCCTGACAATCTGTTACCAGATTAGCAATTATCAATAAATACAAATCTGATGATTAAAAGACAATTTAAAAGACACATATCTCATTTGAAATTCATGGGAGGAATTTCATATCACATTAGAAATAGAAAAATTATCTTTAATATATTCATCATATACCCATCAATAAAATATATAATCACCAAAAAGATTACTCAGTGTTTTACTTAGTACTCTGTTAAGGAGGTAAGAGGATTATGCTTAATTCCATTGGGATCTGTTTCTCTCTGAAAGAATGCACTTCAGTACTTCTATTAAAAGAATAATGCTCTTTCCTGTTATACAGAGAGAGAAGATAAAGGGTATGGGTGGGAACCTTGCAAGTGAGGAGGCAAGAAACACTTCCCCTACTTCCCTTTAATGGAGACAACAATCTTCTGAGGCCCTGTCCTCCAGCGGTGACTGCCAAATAGAATTGCTTTGCTCCTATTTACATTTTTCTGCAACTTCCATGAGATTTCACAGGCTGCAAATAGCATAAATGATCAGTCAGCATGATACATGCTAAATATGAAAGACACAACATTATGCTGGCAAAGATTAGAATAGTTTTAGATTTTTTAATCTGGTGATTTTTGGTGCCTGTAAAAAGAATTAGATTCTTAGACAATAAGATCACATGCCTATCTTTAGAATGAGTATTGTGTATGCTGATGTTAATGGTTTCATTTAGTGATTCAGAAAAAAAAAATTTTATCTGGCATAGTTAAAGTAAAATTGTGTCATAGAAGTGATCGTGCTTTTTATTTCTGGGTTGAAAATGCTTGCAAGGATGACAGTGAGGGATCATATAACTCTGCCAGAGGGAAAAATCTGCATCTATTCCATGATGCTGTTGGGGTAGGAAATAGTTGCGCAAACTTTTTTCATATGACATGGCATGACATGAGACATGCAAAAAGGGCTGGAGTTCAAATCTGTTTTAGATCCTTTGCACCAGTTTGAGTGGCTATTTGTTTTGTACCGGAGAAATGAGAAACCGAGGCAACTTGGGTTCTATTTTCTTTGAGACTGGCTTTTTTTTCTGAAGGAACTCCATCCTCCTCACTTTTGGTCTCCACTTCCTTTCTCATCCTGTGTCTGTCTTATCTATGTAAATAGCAAAAAGGCCCAAAGGTTTTGCTTCCTACTTCTCATATAAACAGCACAGAGAACAAGAAAGCCTCTAGGTGGTACTGTGCTATAAAAAATAATTGGAGAGCGCAAGAGAAATCATGCTAACTACGTATACACAGCTCAAGATTTCACTTAGATTTTCACTTTACAAAAGAGAGCCCTTTTCCTTTCAGGTGAAATTCACTCCAACAAGCTAACACTCAAACACCTTCAGTGTTTTAGCTGTCTTCATTGCTTTGCATTTTCCATGTTTCTAACTGAGTTCTGCAGGATCCTTTTTTTGTACTCATTTTCACTGAGTTTATAAATGTAACACTACTAGCTCATAATTTCATTGCAGATTGATTCTTGTTTAGATATAGCAGAAATTCTCCCTGACAAATTTGATAAATTGCTTTCAGTTTAACTAGGATATAACCAAACATCTTACAAGACAAGTGGAACACTAGCTTTCATGTAGGACTCTTTCCAGAGTATATATATCAGAGCCAAAATGCATGCACGTGGAGGCACAAATATGTAGTACACAAATAAGGTGACATGCAATCTGTGGTTAACACCAAAGGAAGGAACAAGCCATTTTGCAATAGAAACTAAAATAGATAAAACTAACTTTGGTGTGTGGTGTTTTTGTTTGTTTGTTTGTTTGTTTGTTTGTTTGTTTGTTTGTTTTTAAGAGGAAAAGAGCCCAAGATTTTGAGACAAGAAATGATATCCCTTAGCTGCCTTGTGGGTGTACACAGGCTCAGATTCTACCCTGGGAAAATGAAAAATTTGTGAAAAGTCCCTTCAAATCTAAATTCTACTTCTGAGTGTATTTTCCAATAACTTTGATCAGTGTTACACAGAGATAATTTGAGCTTGGTTAAAGCATTAACACCTCACTATATTTTCTGCTGCCACACTGAGGAAGGAATATGTATATGGGTGTATCAGAATGAATATTGGATGATAAGTATATTTTTTGTGCTTAATATTAGTATTTAAAATATCAGAGGTTGTTAACTTAGCCTTAAGATACAGGTGGCCCAGGGGAAAGACAGAATTATTCTAAGAAGCTGGGCTCTCCAAGTAAGGAGCATGGTTTTACTCAGCCTTTCAGTTTGTGCTAAAACAAACCATGTCATGACTTAGTATCTCAGCTTCTGTGGAAAGCTGATGAGCTACAGAAGGGAGAAGAAAGTTCATGTCATGAAGCTGTAGGACAAGCTGCATGCCTGTACCACACGTACAGCAGTGAGCAACTCTCAGCAGAGAGCCTGCGATCTCCTGAAAGGAGGGGTAGGTCTCTGCAGGAACAGTGGATGGAGCAGAGCCCCAACACCTGCCTTCGTCTAAGCCTCACCCTGGGAAACAGGGCAGGACTGGTATCTATTGAGCTGTGCTTAACTATTGCAAGGAAAGCTTATTCACTTCTTGGGCTCCTTTCACCTTTGTCAACCTTAAAATTAGTCCAAGAACAGAAATTACTCTAAAAAATTGTGCATGGCAGTTATCCCTGAGAGTGCAAGTCTCAGATTCTATGGGAATGGGCTGGTTTGGGGCAGCACACCAATGGTGAGCATCTACTTCTTCGGACACATCTTCATCTTTTTTCCACTCCTTCCATTTCTTTTATTCCTTTCTTTTCCTTTACTGTGTGTTATCTCTTCTCCTCCCCTTCTTTCCACCCCTTCAACACGTTCTGCCTCTTTTGAGCCTAATCCCACTCTGTCTTTTGTGCCAGGCGCTGCAATGATTGAGCTGATGATAGATTGATTATGGATCCTCTCTTCTCCACTCAGTGGTTCTTGTCACAGAACCCGTCAGAAGCAGTGTCAGAATTGTCAGGGTGGATTAAGATAATGGGAAATACAAGGCAGGTAGAGATGTACCACAGAAACATTTTCTCATTTGGCTTGTGTCTGCCATGGGATTAGAGTTGAAACAGGTACCAGCCTCGTACTCTCCTACCCAGAAAGCTATTAACTGCTCACTTCATGCGCACAAAGTAAAAAGAGCAGACGGGGAGCACGACCAGTGGGAACGTGTAGCCTGTTCACAAAAAGTCCCCAGTAGATATACTGTAGTAAAGGCTTCTTTTACTTCCTGAACTTTGATTTTACCAGGAAAATTCAGCAGAAGTAAAAAACCACTTCTTCATACTGCAGCCTTCTTGTCAGTATGATTATTTTCAATATAAAACTTTGCAGTCCTAGATTCTATATCCCTCTGCATAGAATATAGGTTCTGGTAAATAATCTGATCAGACCTATTATTATAATTGTACTTATTAAGATATCCTCGGCCTAGGCACATCACGCTACATTGATTAGAATGTGATTCCTGGTATAGAGTCATTTTCACAGCAGTACTATATTATGTGATCTTTTTATTTTAATCACAATTTTAGTGATCCCATCTATCAGGAAAAATATGGCTTTGGAAGTTGTGAAATAGAATGCAAAAACCATCATTTAGATTACATAATTCATTCTGGCAAGGCCAAAGAATCTATGTACAAATGTCATTTCAAAGCAAGTAATTAGCTTAATCCAATCATCCTATTTCATTACTTAATAACTTATCCTCAGTACAACAGGTCATCGCATTAACTAAACGGCAAATGAACAATTCATGAAGTGTATTTATGCTGTGCCTTGATGAATTGCTGATGAGTTTTTGTCTAAGCTCTTGGCATCTACTTTATAAAAAGTGTAGATCAAAATTCACAAAGACAAGAGATCTACCTCACCTGGAGAGCGTATAGTCTATTATAGACTATAGACATCTTGTCAATGAAAATAGCATGTTGTCTCTTAAATGCTTTATTTTTATAACTTTTATTCTTGTATGCTTGTAATTGAAGTAGATGTACACATTTTGTCTGATGCATATTGGTGCTGTAAAGTGACAGTTGCTCAGTCAAGTGTTACTAATAGAATACTTTTTAACTTGTACAAAGAACAGATCTAAAGACTGGCCTATCATAAAGCAGTTACCACAAAAAGACTGTTTTCATTTTAAAAAAAAAGTGCTTATGTGAACTTCTGACCTTGTTTCTTAATTGGTTAAAAGTTTTCATAAATGCTGGTAAATTGACAATTTCAAATTAGGGTACTTTATTTGCTTTTTAGGCTTTCAAACACATCTGAATTGATTTGGGGTTATTTTTCCCCAAAATGGCATGGAAGCATTCCGCAGCTTTGGAAACAGTAGATTATTTTAGGTTCCTAAAATGTATTCTAGATTTTATTTTTAAGCATTCTCATTTTAAAATACTAACCTTTACTTTCCTTGAAGTATTACAAGTAATGATGCCCAGAAATCAGTGATTAATATGAAATTACCTACAAATGCCTTTCTCTGCTGAAAAATAAGTGAAAAGAAGGATATATGTCAGTCAAAACCAGTCCATAAATGATATAATCAATGTACAGTGCTGGATTTATAATTTTTTTTTAAAATAAATGTGTGTCTATATGTATGTACCTGTTTCCATTTTGTTTTTGAATTTCAGAATTTGAAAGAACATATTCAGGTAAAATAACAGAAAAAATAAAGAAGTGTTGCCATGGAAATTTTTTTTTTTAATTTTTCCTTAGAAAAATATTGCATTTAATGTATTAATTAGCATGAGACAGTAAATAGCAAACAAATTGTCTTGATTTTTAGATTGTTTGTTCTCCTACTTGATATTCAAGAAAATGCAGTGATTCACAGAGTCACTTTTCAGTCATATGTGCAAAGAAGTATGTTTCTACTGTGCTGTTTGCTTTGTCCACGCCATGACCTGCGGTGTGCTGGCTCAGCAGCAAGCTGGCTGTCCCAGGAGAGGGCAGAGCAGTAATATGGAAAAATGCAGTGTGCAGCCATCACAACCTATTCCTGTACATACAGCACTGCCACCTTTTGTTACGACTGTCTTGTAAAGAAGAAAAACATCAGATAATTTTAGAGTTTTTGAGTCAATTCTAAGTGACTGGGGTGCAGACAGCTTCCCTGTATTTTAACCCTGAGAGCCTCTGGACAAGTTTGTATTCCTAGCGGTTTTCTGTGCAGGGAAGTTGCAAGAAGCAACCGATGTGGCTCATGAGTAATTTGTTCGTAACTCAGGTATTGGGGGCACTTGTTAGGTTTCAGTACTTTTGTGAAATACTGACTGCAGTGAAAAAAAGAAGAAAAGAAATTGCTGAAACTTAAAGCCTATGGTGTACAGGTTCGATCTTCCTGTTATGTCTAGAACTGCGGGATATAAGTGACTTCACATGCCTTTCTATCTATATCATATGTATCATCTGGATGGCTCTACAGGCTTTACTGGGAATAATGAAGTCTCTCATTTGCAAGATTTTCTGTTTTCCAAGGTAAAGTCTCACCTCTTTCCTGTAAAAGTGGTGTTTAATGTGATTAGTATGAGCACAAATGTATTGAAGGAAATTGGGTCCCACATCCAACCCAATATTCATTCTGCTTTGTAGTTGGCAGACAATGACAGCAAGAAAATAAATAAATAGACTTGACAAACCAGGAGAGTCTACTGGAAATGCCCAGAACTTCCTGTATATCTGGGATCCCCCTACTTATATACAGCAGTGGGTGCAAACTCATGCAGATCTAGAAAGGTTGGTCTCTCCTTAAGTAGTCTGTTTAGTTCCTCTCTTTCAAAACAAGAGGTAAGACTTTGCTCTTAACAAGCCGTAGAAATGCTTATGGCACGATACTAAGGCTCTGAGACCTAAATGTATCATTTGGCTATGCCTACAGCACTGGGACCTGAACGTACTGTCCATCAACTTGTCTCATGCATGTTCTTTTCCACCTCAAGCACTCCGACATCCATTCAGTCAAGATACCTTAAATCCTCTTACTCTTCTTTTTTTTTTAAATGAACACAGTCCTATGAATTCAATGTATTTATTCTATATTTACACCTGGTAGCAAAACTAGTTGCCTTTGAATTTACTCTTCATAAAGCAGCCAATATTCATAGGTGTATAAAGGGAGAGCTAGACAGAATTATTGTTATAATAGAATCTATTGCAAGCCATGGTGTTTGTTCACATTCATTCATCTAGGCTGATGTGCTGAACTGGAAAAACGCCCTTTACAAGAAATACAGTCTTTACTGATGAAACCCATATAGTCAATAACGGTTCTTTGGTCATTTGTTTCAATTACTCTCACCCTTGCTGACTGTCTAGTTTAAGCTTCACCAAGTCCAGGTTCTTTTGTTTAAATCTCAGATATATCTACACTACTCAGTAAAGTACGTCCTAAATTTGCCTGAGAGAGCACTGAATGAACTAGTTCAGGCAAGATAGCGCACGTGTTAGCAGTACAGCTTGAGCATTTCCGTGATACTTCACTGAATCGTACTGACATTTTGTCTGACATTTATCTCCTGTATGATTATGAGTTAAGGGGTCCCATTGCTGCATTTATGCGTACTTCGTAACAAAATTTTAAGTCCACTGTACATTTCCTAACATGCTTTTTATAAAATCGATCTGCTAGACACTGAGTACTATTCTTTAACACCCGAAAGAATTTATGCATGGATTAAACTTTGTACAGTGAATAGCCCATTACTTGTTTAGCTGGCCTGAAGCCAGTATGCTCAGTCATTTGCAGGATAAAGTATTACTGAAAAATGTCACCTTACTATATATCCTAGTCTAATTTACAAATATTTGAAGGCTGTTTAGCTTAATAAGAAAGACATTTTTCTTCTGGATACTGAAAAAAAAAAAGCTTTTAAAAGCAACATTACTGCACTGAACTCTTGGGATTTTTTAAATTAAACCTGCAAAGGATAAGTAACATTTAAATATGATCTTACAAATTGCATCATCACAAATAATAGTTGGGAATTTTGCCTTCAGAAAAAGTTGGCTCATAAAAACCTTGGAAATACATGATTTTTCAGTGTTTTGGCAACCAGTTGAAGATACAAAAATATTTTACTTTTATATTTTTGAAAAGGCAAGGATCACGATTTTGGATTTGAAATTATTTTTTTATTTTGAACTGAGAAACAAGTATAGATAAGAAAAAAATGTTCACTTTATAATGAAACATTTCAGAATTTAAATATATGGCTATTTCTAGTGTAACAGATGTGGTTTCAGGGGAAGTTGTTTTTCCATCTATGAATGCTTAGGAGTTTAAAATTCTGTTGCAATTTTACATGACTTTAAAAAAAAAAAAATCTTAAAAAGTCTTGATAAGATTCACCTGAGCTATTTTTTTCAAGTGTTGTAAGAAAAGCACTGTAGCATATAGAACATAACATTGTACACAGTGGTGATAATTTAAAAGAATCTTGAACATTATAAAGATGGCAATTATTAAAGGATAAATTAAAAATAAATAGATATATGATATTTTAAATTAAAGTTCATTATTTTAGAAAAACCTATTCCATTAATTTCAATATATTTTCTACTTATTCACACTAGATTTTTCTTTAAGAGTTATGAATATGAAAAATATTTCAGATCTATTTATCAATTCATTTCACCCACAGAAATATCATAGTAAAACTTAGTCTTGCTTTTTTAGATAAAAATATTATCAAAACTAAAGTTAACATTTAAAATTGATCTTCTATAACACAGTCCCACCATAGAAGCATCCATTAAATAATAAAAAGCACAATCAATAAACATATAACAAGAAAGGTCAATCTTAGTTGTCAATAGTTCTAAGTTTTATGGGGCATTTAATGAAGAAAGTCAACTTGATATGTCACTGTCCCTGTATTACACAGCATGTGGTTAGATCCTGCAATACATAATGTATTACAACATATCTCCAGAAAAGGGCCCGAGGAACCCAATCCTGTTCAAGTACTGTGAGAACTGTACTGTGAAGTCTGCTTTAATGTGTGATGGAATCTATTTATTTTGAAAAGTCCCAGGCTTAGTACTATCTGCTAAAGACTTTCCCTGCTTGCTGTAAATGGAATGTGAATATAAACTCATACACAGCAGTAGTTCTCAATATCAATGGAAGATCTGAACATTACTAGGCATTTATTGGTAATGGCCATAAATTGGGTGTAATTTGCAAAACAGTGATTAATCTGCTAAACAAAATGTCTTTAGTAGAACTGAATTGCACAACTTCAGAATCAGTGAATCTCCTTGTAGTTCTTTGGGTTTGCAGAATTACAGATAAAATGCTCAGATTTGGAGCCTACATTTATCTTTAACTCTGTTTATCAAAAAAACTGATTTTTTTTTTTTTTAATTTAATACAAGAAGGGTGCAGAATGTTTTTAATATACATGCAGGAATTGTGTACTGTATCTTTCAGTCAGCTGATGTGGCTGGGCAGCATCTTCTTCACAGTATTGTACTTTATATTATCAATTCATTCTAGATTTTTATAACTTTAGGCAGCTGTTTTCAATTCTTGCTAATATTAATGGGAAAGAATGCTGGATATATCTATGAAATCTGCAATATTTCTTTAAAAATGCACAAGAATAGCTGATGACAAAAAGACATTTTCCAGCCAAACTTTAAAAATTACCTAATACTCTTTATACAGTAATAGCAATGCAGGTTAGCCAAATTCCTTTAAAAAAAATTACACTAATTCTATTTCAGGATGAAATTTTTACTTGTTTCCCAAGAGGACTAGCCAATTTCTGACCTATCATCAATTGTTAAGAGTTCACTAGGGAGAAACAGACTTTATAATGAAATCATGAACATTACCTTAATGATAAAATTCATAAAAAATAGAGAAGGGAAGTTAGATAACAAACTGTTGAGGCCAAGCTATAATCAATATGCAAACAGTGAGTTTGAGTATGTGACTTACATAGCTGAGTAACTGTAGGTTGCAATCATATGGGTGATGATTTGCTGTCCTGTAATGACTGTCTTCAATAAACTTGGAACAGAGTCATGACAGTTCCTCAGGGCGGATGCTCAAGTAGCCCATGCAAGAAGAATCAATGCAACTTTCATTGATATAGTTCAATTTGTTGTGGCTGTGCTGCTGGTGCTATATAAAAGCATCCACTGCGTGGCCTTCAGCAACTGTGAAGATGACCTTCACTCTTAGAAATCTTCTTGTCATATAGATACTAGGTTATGAAGGAAAAATAGTTATGGTCAGACTCTTCCTTTTAATTTGTGCATCTGATTGCTTCTCAGGATGCACAACTTCTCTGAAACTGCAGCTCTGGCTACAAAACTAGAAAAAGTGACTGGTGACACAAATGTAATGAAATCTTTTTTGTGAGCAGTATACTGGGTAATAAGTGGGTAGTTGTATGGGCCTGTTTCAGGTAAATCTGTCAGCACTGTGATTTTTGAGCATCTGCCTAAATTTTGTTTGATGAAGTATGTATTTGCTGCACTGGCACATCAACAACAAAACATGTTTTCTTGGGAGTGCAAACCGAGGGGGCAAAATACACTAGGAACCACATGCAGAATTCACATTGTCTACCTCCTTTGGACAAGCCACTTCAGTGCTCTGTTTTAGGGATCCTGGCTCCAAATTACATGATACTGGATTTTGCATTATGGATGTTGCACTGTCGGGGGGTGGGGTGGTGGTGGTAGAAAAATGGCCAAATTTCTGAGTATTTTGCATACCTTAGAGGGTTGAGAGCTAGCTGGCTGCTGCCATATCATCGCTGATGGACAAATAAGTCTGTATGGGGACACCGCAGCTGTAATTACTAGGACTATCTAGTGTCAGTTGCAATTACCAGTCACATCTTCAAGGATCTCCCCCGGCTCCATTACTGTTCCCATGGCTTACTCTTATGGCTACTAGAGTAATTTCTTAGTCTGCGTCCATTTATCTTTGGAGAAGTAAAATTTTGTCTTGCCTATATATCTGAGTTTCCCTGAGGTGAATGAATATGACCTGACAACTATTACCTGAGTGCTGTAAGACCTAAATGTCCAATGCCAAATATGACTATGATAAGCTGATGAGTATTGTGTATGGAAGTGCTAGTAATTGGTGTCAGTGTTTTTAAACTAGGGATGAAACACTGGATTCAGTAGCATAATTCACTGCTGAGTTCAACATAATCTGGCTTTCATCCTAATCAGTTGGATTAGACAACTGCAGTTTACATAGCAAGGATGAAATACTGCTAATTTGACTACTATGAAAATCTTCAATACAATCAGTACCCATGAAAGTCAAATAAATGGAATTCATCAACTTACTGAGGTTTGTTTGTTTGTTTGTTTGTTTGTTTGTTTGTTTTTAATGTATATGTGATGAGAAGAGATGTGTGGGAAGGATTGCAAGTTGTAACTTGATTTTTAGAATACTTTCATACCTCTCCAGTCTCAACTATTGACCTCTGCCCTAATATTTACTCCTCATTCTTGTGTGCCATGCAGAGTGCACCAGATGGGCATACCAATACATGGGTATTTAACAGGCTGTTGCTCAAGATAAGTATAATCGTGTGATATAGTCCATGCAATAGATGAACATGTCGCAGGAGCTGCTGAGATTGTGCAATGAAAAGAAAATCAGAATGTCTGCTTAACTTACCTGTTTATTCATGCTGGACATTTATGTAGTAAAATGCAAATACACTCCCACAGCTATAAGTGGCAGGAATAAGGCGGCATTCTGGTAGTCACTGCATCATATAACCAGAACAACAATCTAAAAATAAGAGAATAAGTTTTATAAAAACTCTAAATGTCTTTAAGGGTAGAGTTGTTCAGAGCATCATAGTCTGCAAACTGTGCAAAGCCACTGGTTCTGTCTATAAGAAAACTACCTAAAATTAGTATTAACCTAAAAAAAAAAAAGTTTTTATTTTTTTTTTCTTCTTCCTGAAACCCTCATCCAGCTTTATTTTTTTTATTTTTTTAACACGAAAGGTGTAAGTTTGCAATTTATCCCTTAAAGACTTGTAAATCAAAGGAACTTCTATTCAGTTTGATATATAAGAAAAAGACCAAGATGCCTGCCAGGCAAGCGGTCATGTCAGAAAGCTATAAGAGCCCAGCTCTTGATAGTGGGCAGTATGTTTGAAAGAAAATCTTCCCCCATGGATTTCACCAGCTCAGCTTCTGTAAACTAAGGTACTATGAGCACAAAAAGAGAACAAGCCATGGGCTCAGACATGTAACGTCTGCAAATTTCGATTGCAGTATTGCTATTAATTGCATCCTTTAATTAACTGGCAATAAACTTACTATTTATTGAATAATCATACCTTCTTTGCTAGATTTCCTAGTCTTCATTTCTTAGCATTTATTGCAATTTATTTCAGACACACTGCACTTTACATAAATGTCAGTGGAAAAATCAGAAACATATTAGGTTCCTAACAATCAAGCTTCAAACACTTGTTCTTAGCCTATATCTCTTGTTCATCCATGGATTTGAATTACTCATCTTTTGCACTTTCAGTTATAATCAGGTCAGGAAGGAACTGGAGTGATGAAATCAATGGAACTGCACAATCTAACTTGTATTGTTTGGGATAAAATGACAAAGTGTCTCTTTTTCTTACATTATTTGAAGAGTCCGAGCCTTGCTCTGCATTTGCAGTGAAATTCATTTCAATAAGAAAAAAAAAGAATTGTTTTGTCTATGTGAGAGGTGACCAAACATATTGCAAACCATGAGATACTGTCGGTGGAACTGGTGTGTTGCCATTGGGTCACTTCTGCACTAACAGGTTTAGACAATTTTTATTTCAGCTATCAACTTACTAATTTCTTGTTTATACATAGACTCACAGTTTGCTGAATAGATAGGAATCCCTTCCACTTGTATTGCCTGCTTCAAAAGTCATTCTTTACTTTGAAAGCATTATGAGTTTTATCCTCCTCAGAAGCACCACACAATAGCTCAGGGTGGACTGCTGAATGCATTTTCAACAGAAGTCACACAGAAACTCTTATTATCTCAAGGCTGGCCATTGAACCCAACACTTGCAGCCTAGTGAGAAGAGGATACTTTTTTAGTAAACGTTCAAAATCCATTAGTTTTGTATAACAGCCAAACACAGAGCATCCAACATTGCTGACTCTGTGTGACCATTAATAAAAAGTCACAAATAGATTACTTGTGGACATGAGTTTTCTCATGCTGGTACCAAGAAAAAACCAAACCAAACCAAACCACAAAACAATTCTTTTAAAAGTTTTGGTGTTTTTTTTTTTAATCATAATAAAAGATTGGCATTCTGTTTCTTGTCATTTTATTGTTAAAAACCTAGTAGAGGGGTTTAGTGACCACTCCACATTAAAATGATTGAAAAAAAATTGCAGTTTGTGTGATCAACTTGGTTTGAGTAGGGACTATTATGCTTATCCCACTGTTGTCATTGAATTTATACTAGTATCAGTGTGATCAGAACTGGATCCCAAATAATATTGTCAGAGATACTTCATCATAGGGATGGAGTTGGCGGAGTCAGCTGATTCTTGTTGACTATGGTCTGTTAAAATTGACAGAGATTTTTGATGAATGAACCTGTTTCACATCCTGTACTGCACATCATTAATGGTTCTGAACGTGCTGAGACCAAGAATAACCTCTCTGCACTGGACACTCAGAGGACAAAATGTGTTTCATGCACATGAAGTAGGATTCAAACCATAGGCCAAGAGAATAATTTCTTCACTACTCCAGAACTAGAGTTTTTCCTGACAACAGCTTTAAATACCTATTATACATGTTCCATATAAATCTTTCCTGACCTGTAGCCTCTTGTGTTTCACTACAGAATACATTTATGTTCTCAAGTGCAGACTGCTTTCCCTATACTAACCTGAAGTTATGTTCTTCAAAGATTGCTGTTTCCCCAGCCACTTCTTGTGCTACATGAAACATGTTCCAATTGTTTTTATTATAGTAAATTCAGCAGTAACAGCAACCTATTTAAGATAATTTTAGCTAAACATATATTAGTGCTTCCACATGCAGAGCCTGAAATTTTCAGAAGTGCTTTCCTCTCTTTTCAGTGCCAGAGGGAATGGAAGGTAAAACATAGTGCTTTAAAAGTAAGCCTCTTCCATCTGGTCAGCTACCCTTAAACCTACTTGAGTCTGCCGGGAATAGCCTAAAATTGTTTCTATTTTTCATCTGTAGTTAAAACACTAAAAGGCATAATGAGAACAGAAGCTTTTATAAAATTACTGACTGCCAGAATGATGAATTTACTCTCTTCTATTAAAATGCTGCTGTGTTTTGGGTTTGATGTCATTTTATGCTGTTTGGCTATTACTCTGCTTTTAAAGTAGCTGTATGAATTTTTTCATAATATTATAGGAGCAGTATTCCTGCTGCTACACTTTAGAGTCTCACAGACTTTTCATTATAATTCTTTATTTTCATGGGTTTTTGACTTCACTGAAAAAAAAAATCTTCCAGCCAAAAAATGGATCACAAAGTCTCAGCTTGGGAGGAAGTCAAGAATTGCTTGTTTAGGTTGATTTAAAAAAATAGTATGAACTTTGATGAAATTTATTTCAAGCTTTTTCTTAGAATGTATTATTTATCCACATGAAAAAGAACGCCTTCCAGAATTATTCTTTGTGACTAGATCAGCTCTCATTCTTTAAACTTGAGGCAAGCATGAAAGATTTCATACTGATTGTGTTTACCAGTAAAATCCAGAGCTATTAAATTGGTTTATAGTCAAACCTGGTATTTTCTAAACTTGTGGGTTTTTAATGCTGAGAGTTCTTTTCTATTTCAGGTATATTCGAAAGTGTGTATGTGGTTATATACTTCAGTGATGACATAAATATTTTGTTTCATAAAGTGGAAGTCTATCTTTATTGTACCAAAACACAGCACATCAAGTCCATTATCTCACTGCTCGAAAAATCAGTTAAATCAGAACAACTAAGCAGAGCGCTGAATGTGACTCCAGAGTCCTACTTGTTGGGATTCTTCATCCTCCATCCTGTTAGCAGTTGTTCTAGGAGGAGGCCCTACATTACCTTTTCTTTTTCCTTTCCTCTCCTCTCCTNGTGACAACAGGACTTGTTAGGGACTCCGATAGCTGTGGGAGAGGGATCACGTTTTGCTGTAGAAAAACAGAGTGTCTCAGTGTTTACAGGCCAGCCCAGTGTTAGCCCGCTAGAAACAGCTTTGATACCTTTTCCTTCAGAGGTTTGCTTCACGATCTCTCCTTGAGGAGATAAATCTTTGCATGGTTTACTTCCCCATCTCTGTATTAGTATCTGCTCAGGGGTGCTCTCTGGCTAAATATTTAATAAATGTTTCTTTTCCTTGCAGTTCTGATAATGCAATGATATGTACCTGTGTAAGTACTGGAAAGAGGCCTTGCAATGTTGCTGATCTGCAGCAGTTTGCTGTCAGAGAACAGGATTTAAC
This sequence comes from Aramus guarauna, assembly GCA_013400195.1. Lineage (NCBI taxonomy): Eukaryota > Metazoa > Chordata > Aves > Gruiformes > Aramidae > Aramus > Aramus guarauna. The sequence continues at coordinate 133,174 of VXBL01010259.1, forward strand.
TTGCTTCAGTTTTCCAGGACTAGTGCCTTAAAGGTTCAGTGAAGATGAATGGAGTTTTCTTGCTAAGCTCTGTGTTCTTTTTTCCTTTTACTTATATGTTGAAACTGTGTCTTTTAATGGAATAAAAGTGTTCTTTCCATGAACTGTAAATACTCTTTATGCTTACTTTTGTGCAGGACATGTTTGATTTTACTGAGGTCCCTGTGAGCAGTATGGAATATTGCTGGGTTTAATGGGTTTACATTCATATCATATTAATGTTAATTTGTTGGGCTTTTTAAAATGTTGTGTCTGCTTACCCATGAGCCTCGACAGGTCTTTGTTTTAAAACCACAAAGACAGCTATCTGCATATAGAGACTATGCAGACTTCCACCAATAGCTCTATGAACATCTAAGGAATGACCATTAATAGCATTCAATATAATGCCTTTAAGAAGCTTCATCACTGTTTACCATCCTTACAGCAAATCTATTTATAGGTATCGAAGCCTGAAGTGGAGATTTTCAGGATTAATTTAGTCAAAGAAAATAGGTGCATGAATTTACATAGCTGAACGAAACTCCAGTTTCAAGTACTGTCAATAGATTAAATTAACAAAATTCTTGTTATGGTCTAGATTCTACTTTTTCATGCACATCTGCGTTTTGGAGGTCAATTTATCTTTTTGATTTTAACCCTTAAACTTCCTCAATCTAAATTGTCTACGTTCTTAGAGCATCTGAAGTGGGGGCCATCTTATATCTCATGTACATCCATTACAGTGATATGCCTCTAACAACTCAGATCAATAATAAAATTTTTGTCAACTCTGACATCCTATTACGCACTAAACATAACAACTGAGGAAATGATAGGAAAGTGTCAAGACTCTTCATATCCCTTCATCTCTACTGTCAACTGATGCCACATCTTCCTTTAGGAAGATTTTTTACTGAAAAAACCCAAACCCTCAAATGTGCAAATATATCCAAATATTTTAAAATATTAAGCCTTTAGGAAAGCAGTTTGCAACACTGTTATTTCTTATGCTTTGATGCTGGCTTGGACATGGAGTGTTGTTTTTAAAGGACTATATGTCTGTCTGCACTACTCCTAGATTCTGGGATTGAGGGTTGATGGAAGAGACAAGTAGTAGTGTGTATCTGCAAGAAGTTTAATCCATAGCATCTGAGGAAAGGAATACCATACTCCACTTTCTTGACTGTTTTACACAAACAACACATGATTTCTGATACCCCTTCCCAGAGGAATGTTCATTCCCAGAGTATGTTCATTATTTTCAGTTTCAGGATTCTGTTCTTGAGTGCTGGCCATTCTTGAGCTGCAGGGCTAAAACATTACATTCAAGTGTTAAGTCAGCTAGAAACCTTTTTATTTAATGTATTTTTGGAGCTTCAGAGTAGATGAAAATGTCCCTGTAAACACCACAGCTGAGGACTTTACTGCTTAAAATTGTCCTGCTGGTACACATCAAAGAACATGAGGCTGTCCATTATCTCCTTAGTACCAGAGATGCTGGAGGTATTTAATTCTGTCACTATCCATCTGCACACCTTTTAGAGGTCAGTTAATAAACAGAATATGTTAAAATATAAGCCTTTCTCACAATCCACAGAGCGACATTTTGTTTTAACCTTGGCTGGATACCAGGTGTCCACCAAGCCATTCTTTCACTCCCCTCTTCAGCAGGACAGGGAGGGGAGAAAAATAAGACAGAAAAAACCCAACCAAACTCCTGGGTCAGGATAAAGGCAATTTAGTAAAGCAAAAGCTAAAGAACACATGTGGAAGCAAAGCAAAAGCAAAAGACTTATTCTCTACTTCCCATCAGTAAGCAATGTCTGGCCACTTCCTGGGAAGCAGGGCTTCAGTACGCATAGCGGTTGCTCCAGAAGACACACATCATAAAAAAATCAATGCCCCCCACTTCTTCCCCTTGTCTCTCAGCTTCTTATTGCTGAGCAGATGTCATATGGTGTGGAATATCCCTTTGGTCAGTTGGGGTCATCTGTCCTGGATGTGTCCCCTCCCAAGATCTTGCCTACCCCCCGCCTACTGTTGAAGGGGGGAGAAATGTTGGAGAGACAGCATTGATGCTGTGCCAGCACTGCTCAGTAACAGCCAAAACACTGGTGTGTTATCAACACCTTGCTTACTACCAATACACAGCACAGCATTATGAGGGTGCTATGGGGAAAATTAACTCCGTCTCAGCCAGACCCAACAGAATTGTGAAATAATTGTAATCCGTGTAATGATTTAATTCCACTAATATTGATGGAAGTCCACCTTCTACAGAATCTTAAATTAATGCAATGGAAAAAATGTGACAAAAGCAGAACTCCTTGCCCTCTCTTACTGTAAATATCAAAGTAAAGAAGCTGCAACAGCACTTGGTGAAAAATCTGGCTTTCAATCCTCAGCCTGTAATCCAGTAAGACTAAGGACTTCTTGTTATGGGCACATCAACCTTACAAGAATTTGTACTATGAAGCATACTATGGTTCTGGGCAAATGAAAGGGGCAACTCTAGGATTATCTGTAGTACTGTATCTACAAAATCACATGGATGTAGCCACCCAGTACCTAAGCTCCTTTCTTTTGAACTGTGCATCAGTTGTATGATTATTATGCCAGAACTGTTTCATCTAAACAGGTAGAGAAAGTGCTTGATTGACTCTGTCCCATTTACCCACTGGGTTCTCTGAAGTTCTGAGTCTTTGTACCTTAATACAGGCAACATGGTCAACATATAAAAATTTGAATATAATTTTATGGCTGCAATAAAAATTTTAGGAATGTCTTTTTATTTCATACAGAATAAGCATTGATTTTAGCAAGGAGTTTTTTACTTTTTTCAAATATAATATGCAAACTTTACAATCCCTATTTTTCATGTTTAACTGATAAGAAAGGCTTAGATTTTAAATATGTCTAACAGCCTTAGCAGCCTGGTTGAAGATGGATGATACAGCTGAAGGCAAAGTGAATGGAAATGGCTCAAGATTCACTAGAAAAATTCCACTTCTTTGTAAAATGGCAGTTAGATAGTTAACTTGGATCATTTTTGAATCAGTATCATTGCAAAATTTGTGTTAGGAGAGAGTGATGAGCAAAGTTATATAATAAATAAGGATATCCTCTGATGGCCAAGAGAAACTTTGCATGGACTGATGGAGGACTCAGGGACTGTAAGCATGATCAGAGTAAATTAAATAAGAAATAATGTAGATACGTTTCATGCAGTTGCAGCAGCAAATTCAATTAAATTTTAAATTTGAAATCTAAGTTTCACTGTTTTCAGTGCCTAGATCTAATTGAAATGTAGACTTCCTGTGAGATAGTCTTCCTTTGCTGGTGAAGGGCATTGTGATATAAGAATATTAGCTTTAAATAATTTTTTGCTCATTATTATTATTCCAAAACTTACATGATACCTAATGGTTACAGTGCCTGGGTTTATTTTTCCTATATTGATAAAAAAACAGAGATACATAATTTTTTTCCATAGTGATAATATCTTAAGGAAATGCAATTCTAACAGTGTTGACATTGCTGAAGACTAGAAGGCAGATAAGTGATGAAGACGAAGAAGGGCATTTGAAATGTAACTGAGAATATAACTGTACAATATAAACCTGAAAGGTACTAATCAAAAGGGATTATTATCATTATTATTTTCTTATTGTGCTTTTTTTTTTTATGATTTGTTGTCTAAAATATTTAGGAGCCCTCAATTTCAAAGTACTTGATGCTCCTCAATATTTTCTTCAATTTTTAAAATTTTTAAGTGTACCCATGGAAAATTTTTGGCATATATTTTGTGTTTGATTCAGCACAGATTTTCCATGAAATGGGAAAAAAAATTGATCTGAAGGAACTGAGTAATTTAATTTCATTTCCTATTTGCTAGTTTCAAATATTGTTATTTGAATAGTATTCAAACATTGTATGATGAAATGCATTATTATGAAATACCATTTTACAAAATTAATCTAAAATTGTAAGATCCCTTATACAGTGCCAGTTGTTTCTTGGTCTTTGGAGAACTGTATCTGGGAGTACTGTGTCATAAAACTATAACTCACAGAGCCTCGTATCACTTCTGCTTTAACTTGTCATGGATATTTAAATATGTGTGTCATTACTGTAAAACGCCAGTAGAATTTAAATAGCTAGTAGCTAGATTTCAGAGATACAGTGGGGGAAAAACTAATTTGTTAACCTTACTTTAAAAAGACTGATAAATATTTGACAGCAATCTTACTGAAATAATGCATTGACTGTGAACATTTAGGTTTAATATCTGCATATCTGTTAAAAAAGTCTTAAAGGGATATTTGACAGATTAATATGCAAGATCAGGTACTAATAATTAGCCTTCAGCAAAGTTTTGTGAGAGGACCAATTCACCTCAGTTTTTTTTGGGACAGACCTCCAATCAAAGGCTGTAAGTAGCTCCTAATGAAAGGGGGCATTCCTTGCTAAATATCAAATGGCAGTGCAATGCAGGTGAGGCAGGTTATCTACTTTGCACTTTTTTTTTTTTTTTTTTTTTAATGACCCCATACCATATAAACAGAAGCCAGACATTACAAGTTTTTCCTTGAATCCATGAGCCAAAAAGATGCATATTACATATGTAGAGAGAGTCTTGGTGATTTCACTTTTCACCTTTGTTGTATGTAGTTCCCTTAGAATGAGTCACTGGTTTAGCCTCTGAAGCTGCCTTCTAGACATAGGCTAAGTAGGAGAGAGAAACTAGCTCAGACCTGGTTTCTTGCAGGTTGAAGATAGTAATGTATGTGTGTCCTCATGGTCCTCAGTCTTCAGAGTTCTCTTTCTTGGTGAGTAAAATATAAATGAGTTAGAAGATATTATTTGATATGTTTTGACACTGTCTGTTTAAGGCGTCATATGAGGATTGATAAATTAAGTAGCACAAAGTCAACATTTTTAAAATAAACTTCTAGCCTTATATTTTAAAGTTGTGTTACACTACAGATGTTTTCTAACCTGTTTTTAGTAGTTGTTTAGCGCATTGCACAGGAGTTATTTCTTCAGTTAAGTTTAACATGCATACAAGAGGAAATACATGTGGGGAAAAAAAAAGTAACTTATAGTGGATGCATGATTTGCAAAGCATGACACAAAAAATTTCCAAAAAGGTCATTTTACTTCAACTTAGCTGTTATTTCTGACTTTGAAGTGCCTGCTCTGAGATGTATTAGCTGCAAAAGAGGCTGAGATATATTCAGTCCTGTGTATGGCTCATTTGCATTAAAAAATTACCTTAGTGTTGTAATCCAGAGTCATTAAAACTTTTCCTTAGGGTCCTACTTTTGATCCAGATTCTAAAATTATGGTCCAAATCCAGTTTGGACAAAAAGAACCACAAAATTTAAGAATACAGCTTTTGAGACACACGAAACCCATCACACTTTATGTAAACATTCAGCATTCATGTGTTCATTAGAACCCTTAAAGGTATTTTTTGACTGATAGAACTTTATGAAGCTTTGGCAAGTGCTGAAATGTCATTGTTGTGATAGGTGGCCAGTTCTTCTTTTTATCTCTTAATCTGTTGCCAGCTTGTGATTGCACCTAGTTCTTCGCACCAAACTTGGTCTTCAGTTTCAGTAACATAAACACTACCAAAGGCAAGTGGAAGAAAAAAGAAATTTACAAAAATATTTGAGTAGCATTGTGTTCTTCTGTGAAACTACTATAAAAAGTCTGCCTTGGAGTTTTCTTTCATAGAAAAAGAAAAAAAGTGGAAATCTCTTAGGTTAAGTATATCCCTTAGCCATGTCATTGGTATGTGTTTTAAATCAAGACAGAGTCTATAGGTTTATTTTAGGAAAAGGCAAGGAATGAAGGTCTTTGAAGAGTAGGATTTCATAGCTTTGTACTAAGAGCTGGAGAATGCTATGAAGCAGACTGAATTACTGAAGCATATAATAGGCAAAACTTTTGTGATAGGAGACAATTACTTAAAATCTAGGAAGCAGATAGCACCACAAGAGTTATTTTTCCTAATAATTTTTTCAATCAAAGCTATTGTAATTGCTGCCGTATAAAGAATGATTCCTATTAAATGGTGTTCCTAAAGCTTCTTGGTTATTAATCACACAGCATCATTGCTAGATAGTCTAAAGATCATTTTCATGTATGTACACTCCTTGAGAATCTGATTTGGCATTTTCAAATCATTAATGCTATTTAGCGGCTTGAGGCTATCTGGCCCCCTATTGAGGTAGATTCTCTGTCAGTAGAATCTTTTCTGATTCTGATTTGTTCATTTACAGTTTGTGACTTAAATGTGCCTCTGTCTCTGAAACTAGTGTATTATGTGTTTAGATAATTTGTGTGATACCAAAGAGAAATGAAGTACTGAAGAAAAGATAATAGCTTCTATCTTTCTCTTGATTGTAAATTGGCATATTTTTGCACAATGATCTAGTTTTGTGATTGTCTTTCTTCACGTTCAGTTCATGACTGTCCATAGCTTTTCATCTATTAAAGTTACTGTTAGGAAACAATATTAGTAAGAAAGGAGTGGAGATTTTTCTTGAATTCTTTTGGTTAGATTGGAACAAATACTGAAAAAAAGCATTGTCCTCCTCCATAGAAAAGTGGAAGAACAATTGATCTTACTGTCTTGCAACTGTACAAGGACTAAGGTGGAACTGGTTAGGAGAAACCAGAAATGGCTTGTAAGGAATATATAGCTTTAGGCTTGAAATGGAGGGGGAGGAGAAAACAGAAAAGGCTGTAACTACAGCAGCATATTGGAAAATGTAAAATATGTGTACTGGGAAGGGAAAGAAGCATAGAGACAAAGTCAGTGCAAAACTTATGTTCTCTAAGCAGCCTTAGTTGCTTTTGTTTTCACTAAGCACTTTCTGAAGATGAAATTTCAATATCTAAGTCAAACCTTTTTTCTGTCAAATGCAGATAATATAATTGAGTCAGAAAAGAGCCAGAAGGCAAGTGTTATGTCAATGTAAAACCTTAATTGTAGGAAATTGATGATTTGGAATTTAATAAAAATGTTTGGGTTTTTTTCTGTTCATCTTATTCTCTTTCAAATGATCACTACAAATGTTCCTGGCTAAAATTATAAATTAATTCTTCTCAGGAACATTTAATGTTCTAATTCTTCTAACTTACTTTGAGTAAAAGTATGCTTGTGACTTGCTGGGAACCAAGTGCCTCATTTCCATTATTAAGTGAAATGAACTAAATCTATTTGAATTGTAAAGGATTTACTGTGTTTATTTTGAAATGGCCACATTTTAGCATATTAAAATGTTTATAACTCACATGAACAAAAATAATCAAATTAACCTTTACTTTACAAATGTCAAAGGGTTTTCCAAGGGTTCAGCTTGCAAGAATGATTTGCACAGGATTTCAATACAGTACTTATCCAAATTATGAAAAGAAGTCATTGAACAGAAACTTTAGTCAATTTTTGATGTCACATATTGAAATTTAGTATCAATCCATAATTTTTTTAAAAGTTTGCACATAAAAGAAAGGAAAATACACCAGCTGTTCAGATAGTGTATTCTTTGTAGCGTAGCTCGATTAAGGTGAGTGGAACAATGGTGATTTATGCCAGCTTTGGACATGACAGTATTCTAAGTACCCTTAGAATAAGCTCTCCCCGACCTTCTCTTACAACAAACCCGAAGGACAAATGGATTTATCTCACTTATATCCTTGCAGAAAATTATATAGTCAAAGCATTATATTTATGTAAGGATTTTTGTGGTAATGAGACTCCTGTTTAGGTGGCATCACTAGCTTTCAGGCCAAGTTGAATACTCATACCTCCTAAAGGGAAATTAACATCTCTGGAGCTTAAACTACTTTTCCAGCCAATTCCAAATGAAAAAGTAGGGAAGTTCTAGGAGCAATACCAGCTGCCTGTAGTGTATTACATACACAGTTACAATTGGAGGAAGTCAGATCTCAATGTTCTGAAAAAAAATTATGTAGACATGCTATGATGTTATTTCTCGCAGTACTAGTTAACGTACAGCCATGGCTAATGGAAAGGCTAGCCTGAATAAGTTGATCTGTCTTTTCAGGAGGTATGGGTATGATTTTTTAACTATTATTGTTTCTCTTTTTTTTTTTACTAGAACTTAAAATAGGAGATTACTGCTTGATGTGGCAATAAAATGAGACTTGATAATAAATCCTAAGCTTGATTTTACTTGAATGTTGTGGGTGAAAAGTAGAAGCTCATGACTTATTCTGAAGAAATAAAGTCATTTTTCCAGACTGACTTGTTCAGCTTGCTGCAAAATCATTAAGCTAATAACTTGTTGCTTATACTTGAGAGGGTGTGTTCCTTGGTGGTGTTTGTGTGTACTTAGTAGGGGTTGCAGTGCATGATTATCCTGCAGTCTCACTGTCAGCAGCAACAAGAAGCTCTCCTGCCCTCTAATGCTAGCAACTGCAGTGTGCTGCAGGGGGATTTTTGTTTATAGGGACAGAACAAATCTTGCCAAACAGATTCCAGCAGCAAATGGAAGTGTCTCTGCTGGAGCCTCTCTGAGGAAGGAATAGGATGCATTGTAGAGTGGGAGTATTTGTGCCGTTATTGGTCTTGTGCCTGGGGACTCTTTGGTCTTACAGGCTCACAAATGTAGATAAGGGAAACTCCTGTGCTGCTTTTACGGGTGCTATGGACCAAAAAAGACTCAGTCAATGACAAAGTTGTCATGGGGTACTTGCCTACTACTCCTCTGGGCAGTTTAGCACTCTATTCTCTCCTACACATTTTGCTGAGTATCTTAAAAAGAACGCTGTTTTGGGGGCATGGTGATCATAACAAATATTTCCTTTGACTAATATGATCGCTAAATAATAGAAAAGACATTTATAAAGGGAGCTTGACCATTCTTTATTACCTACTAGATAAGGTTACAAAGCATTTAGTTCACAGAGCTCAAATTCATACTTCTAAATGCCAAGATGTAAAAAGAGTCATCATGGGACCCAAATGCATACACATTCATGATGTGCTTCTGCATGTTTACTCCAGGGAATACTATTACTTATGTACCTTACCTACTTTGTGTGAGAAGTTAGACAAAATGTTGGATAGTTGTACCTGCGCAATGTAGAACACTTAGATATCTGTGTGGCCAGAAATGCCTGTTTAGTTTTCCTTAAACAAGCAAAAAAAATAAACAGGAATGTTTAAGAGTATTTGTCTTTTATTTCACTTTCCATTCTGGTTGTTATCAGTGTTCAATGTCCAAAAAGGACATCAATTTTAAATCTAATTTAAATCATTACTGTGATTTTAATTTTCTGTCACTTCTGTACTGCCATGTTTCATAACACTCATAGATAAAGAAGGGTGGGGAAAAGCATTTTAGGTTCAATGATGGGAGAAAATATATTCTATTTGTCCTGTACTCAAGACTATGAGAGTAGAAATTAATAGTTTCTTTTGCTGGTTGTTGGAAACAGAAGTGCAAATGGATATTTTAAATTTCTTAAATTTATTAAAGTTCTTTATACTAGAGGAAAGGGCAGTTCAGGTGGTACTTAGGTAAACTATACATTCACCTGATATGCTTTTCCAGGACAGGTCCTGTGCTAATGTGAATTCACACATTATTGTTCTCTCTTAGCATATTTTATATCCTAGTATAAGTACCACTATGTCCTCATGTTGCTTCAGGCTGCTTCACAAAGTCTATACTTTTATAGTTCTGTCAAAAGATTCTTATCAAATGGGACTTGAAGATACCTCATGTTATGTGCATACTAAGCCATCTGAAGTCATATATACTCTTTTCCATTATGTTCTTGCTTTTGTGTTTGGTTTTGGTGTTGGTCTGTTGTGTCTGTTCCCCCGCCCAACTGCTGTCTAAAATACTAGAGATCCAGTATGTTCTGACAAATGATGTGCATGTCTTCTAATTTTTTCTTTTAATGCTTTTAAATTTATTTTTAAATTATCACTTGCATGATAATAGTCACTACAGATGTATTTACTGGACAGATTCTAGGAACTTTTAAGTCCTATACTTGTACTTTCTCTGTGCTTGTAACTTGTTAGCACCTGCTGTTGTGGCAAAAGCAAGCTGTATGCTGCTGAAGGGTTTCAGTTTAGGAACTTCCTTAACCCTTCCTAGTGCCTCCAAATCTGAAAGTTAAAACTTAAGAGATAGGACAAATGAAGCCATGGAATTCTAAGCTTAGCTTTACTTTTGGCAGTAAATCAAAGGATGTTATGTTCCCTGACAACTTGGCATCAGACTAGCTAGAAAGTCATTAGGCTTCTTCCCAGCACCAGCTTCACTCCTACCAAGCTTTCATGTAGTCCCACTGACATCCAGGGAATTACTTCTGGTATAAAATAGATTATCATCAACAGGCAGTTAAAAAAAAATAAATATGCTGAATTAAATACCATGTAGGTTTGGGTTTTATTTTTCAGGAGGGAGAGTGAGAGAATACCACACAAGGAATTTAGCAATGTCATTAATTCTAACTCCTTTTATTGTTTGTAAAGATTTAGGATAGTAAGTGGGGAAACCTGGTATCTTAAATTCAGGTCAAGTGTTTGGTACTTAAATGTGTTAGGTTTTGTGGTTTGGAGTTGTTTGTTTTAAACTGTCTGAGGATGAACTGGAGTATTTTCTCATTAATATTCAGCACAGTGTCATGAAAGCACTGTGTCTTCAAGCACTGACATATATCTGCCCACCAAAGGATACAATAAACTCAAAAGCAAGGGGAATGCAAAGAAGCAATGAAATAAAACAAACCACTGCTTAGCTGTGCTGGCGATTATCGTTCTTGGATTCTTTCCCAACTGGATTTCAGCGTACAGGTAATTTCAGCAGGCAGTTTGTATTTGCGTAAGTTACAAATCTAGGATAACTGGAATGTACCACAGGTAGCCTGACATTACTTTGCTTAATTATCTAGTCTTGTCCTGGTTTTTGGCTGAGATAGAGATAACTTTCACAAGGAACTGGGAGGGGACACAGCCAGAGAGTTAACTTTCACAAGAAACTGGGAGGGGACATTGCTTTCTGCGATGCATGCTCAGTATAAAGGATGATTCTGGGTCAAAAAGCAGAAGAGTGAAAGACAGTATTAACTACATCCATGCTGACTTTCATATGCCTAATTCTAGTTTAACATGCTTAGGTTTACACTAGCAATATAAAGTACATAAGGAAAGTATCCTTGGGCAAAACAAGAAACTTATGCGTATAGGTTTGCTGGTTCATCAGAATTGTGCAGTACTGCATATAATATCTACACTCATAGGAGGTTATTCATTCTTCATTTTAGAATGAGATTAGCTTTAATTAAGTTTAAGTTGAAACTAAAGCCAAACTGCCTTGCAGCTATTTAAGTCCTTGAAAAGCATTTTCTTGGTGTGTGCATTTTCCTGGAGTGTTCTCAGCTACATTAATGCATCTTCTGTGTGGCTGGATCATAAATAAGCCACACAGTGGCTGCAAATATTCTACAATAAAATATTATAGAACACGTGCTTAAGATGGTATGGATTTTTCCAGGTCTCTCCTCTATAAAAGATGTGGCTGTACATACAGAGAGATTCATGGCAGGAATCTCTGAAAAACAGTAATTTCTCCACTTTATTTGCATCTTCAGAGTTTCTTGTATGATTCATTGTGGATTGAATCATTGTGCATATGCTACATACATTTGTTACTGGTTTTAGTTATAACTGCAGGCAATTAAAAAAGACATTCTGAAGCTTTGCTTGAGAAGGCAAAATGCATCACTCTCTCCATGAAATGAGTATTCTCTTCTTTATCATACAGAAGCTAAAGCAGTGACAGATACACACACTTTACCTTTTCCCCACACAGACAGGACTATAAAGGAACCATTCTGATTCAGCTGTTCAATTTACAGAAGCAGCATGTTTGACCCCAATATACTAAATATGGCTGTGACCATTCAGCTGGTCAACAGAAGCTAGGGAGTAACATGTACGATATGCTCAGTTCTTGGCAGAATTTGGGCCTCCTAAAGTTATATATAAATTATGTGTGATATTTCTGTATATAACAAATTGTATAATTGTGTTTATAATATTTGTTTTAATATATGTTACATATTTTTATGTATAATTCTATATTATTATTTTAAAATCCAAAGTAGGCATAATTATTCTTGAAATAAGCTCACTGAATTTTGGATAGTAATGTCAAAGCAAATAGCTCTGTTCACTACAGTAAGACTGTTGGTGTGAATAGGGTTAGCAGGATTGGGTCTTAAAAATAAATTTAGGTAAGGCATTAGCATTACCATATCTTGTGAATATTACTTTCATATACTCATTTAATAAAAAGAATTATTTAGAATGCTCATATGATATTTTGATTTTTTTCCTTTCAATGGACATTTATGAAGGGACCCGGGAAAGTACTTAGTGTTTTGATTCCTGAAAGAAATGTGGAATTTAACAGCCTGTGAACAGTACAAATGTCTATGTAATCACGGAGAAAAGCAATTCTGATCTCTGCAGCACCCTCTTAATAGAGGAAATGACACTTGAAATACCATCAGCTTCAAAAAGTTGATTTAAGAATATTGGCCTAAAAAGATTTTTTTAATAACTGAGTCTTTTCAAAAGTCAAGGCATTTCATTGCATTCCTTGTACCAAATCATCCACTACAGTAGCATTTCATGTATGAAAGAGCTTGTCATAGTTTTACTTAAAGTAGTGCATTACCAGTAACTCCATTACAACCAACTTTTGAAGCAATGTACATTACTAGTTAGGAAGGGTTAATGTGGTCTACTTTGGCCCACAGTATTCTGAAATCTGAGGCAGGGTAAAGTTGGTTAATCATAATGAATCATTCTCTAGAGAACACTACTAGTGTGTGCGCTCTCTCTTCTTCAAATATTGCCTCTGTGTTGGTAAAAGCAGTCATTTTGTGACTTGTGTTGAAAACAAGTGTAGAGAATTAAGTGAAAAATTGCTAGCTTCCTAACAAACAGATCTAGCCCTTAGCAGTTATTTATGGGAGGGCTCCTTTGTGCCCCTTTCCTCCAGCAGAAACTGGATAAAAAAACCTGAAGTCTGAATTTTTCTGTGATGATTTGTAATAGAACAACTTTAAGTGATCCCATAAAATCCATCTGCAGGCATACTGTAAATAGTCTCAATTTCCATAGATTTCTGTGAATCACAATAACAGTGATCTGAGCCTTAGAAGTATCATTTCTCCTCTAGTTTTTGTTCAGTGGTATTCCCTCTAATTTTTGTAATATATATACATTGGAAGAAAATGTAAGAAAACACTGAGAGGGGTCTTAAATTTTGAAGATGTTCTAAACCTTTTTGCTGCTTCACTCTCTGACTCCTTGAGTTTCATATAGGACCTATAAACCTCAGTATTTATCACTTGACCTTTCCAAACTTCAGTTGGGAGTGTGCTGGTTCTTTTAATCATTTGCTCATTTTTCCTAATCTTCTACCAGAACTTGAATCTATATTACCAAATTCAAAGGTGATATAGAAAATAAAAGTATACAAAGCTGCAAGATGCTCAACGTCTTCTGAGAACTATTTGTAGTTTTCCCTTAGACCATTCAGCATCAAGCAGGATCAAAACAAATGGAAAAAAATTATTTAAACTCATGAGCATACAAAAGTCAGCAGACTTCAGTTTGACTTTTAAATTTAGTAGATCTATTCTTACTTTTTTCTTCATCTTGATAAATTTACCACTTTCCTGCACAGAATAAAAACAAATAAGCAGAAGCTAATTTGCCTTTCAGAAGGCCTTCCTCTCAGGCCTTTCAATTACTATATTTTTCTTGAAGGGTACAAATTATTCAGACCTGCAGTTTTTCTTTAAGCATGCTAGCTCTGCCTTGCATCCAGATATACAGTCCACTGAGCTCTAGGAAAAGAATTTATTCTACAAAAAAATTTGTAATTGTCCATAACAGCTGAGCAGTACAATTGCATGGGTTGTAGTGGTAATTCCATTCAGTTGCTTTGGAAGCCTTACCTTAGCTGAAGGATGAAGTGTCAGATATTGGACAATAGTTCTCCCAAAGGTTTCATATGGTATGCAATCAAATCGTTAATAGTACTTGAAAATGAACACACACAGACACACAAAACAGTAGGAGAATTATTTAAAAGATGACACCAGGTCACAGGATTATCTGTGCTGTCCAGACATTCAGGACAGCTGCAGTGTGCACATCTTAATGATTTTTTCTTCATTTAGCAACCTGCAGCTTAGTACAGGTATAAACTAAAACAATTATGTGATCTGTATACTTGGAGGACATACAAATTTATAAGGTCATAGGCATAAGATGAATGAAAAGGGAAAGCAGAGTGGGCCAAGAACATACAGTGTGGGAGAGCTTTCTAGAAGAATCTAATACATCAAATGAGTGCTGGGATTTTGTGCAGACTGATGCATTGGTGAAAAAGCTGATGGCACTTTAAGAACTGAACAGCAAACTAGTAATGCATAAAATCTGCTTAGCCCTAGTTTTGAATAACAGTCTGACAACATGATTTCAGCACATATGTTTGCATAAAAGCACTGTTCTTTTAAGGGTCAAATTATGTCATCTTTACTCCATATAGAATTGCACAAAAAATTAATGGATAGAACTTCTGCCACACTTGCTCATGTGGCACAAAATTTTGATCTATTGTTCATCATAATGTTGTACCTGATAAATGGTTCCATAGAAACCAATAGGGCTTTTTCTCTATAGTGTCGTGATATTCCCTGACTAGTTTTGATGAAACACATTACACAAATTGATGTAGATAGCGCAGATCCTTCCTCGTGAATAGAGCAGGGTTTTACAGTGAAATTAATTTAATCAGAAAACGCCATTTTATCTATTAGTTAAAATAGTTAAAATGTGTCAGGAAATGTACTGATTGACAAACTGGAAGGACATGAAAAGCAGGAAGTAAGAAACAAGATGCAACCATTAAGGGAGGAGGAGGAAGTGGGCACCAAAAAACTGTGGTGCGTTGACTTGGCGGGATGCCAGGTGCCCACCAAGCTGCTCTACCACTCCCCTTCCTCAGCTGGACAGGGGAAAGAAAATATGCTGAAAGGTTTGTGGGTTAAGATAAGGACAGGCATATCACTTAGCAATTAGTCATGGGCAAAACAGATTGAACTCAGGGAAATTAGTTTAATTTATTGCCAATTTAAATCCGAGCAGGAAAATGAGAAATAATAACAATCTTAAAAAACCTTGCCCACACCCCTCCCTTCTTCCTGGGCTCAACTTCACTCCTGATTTCTCTACCTCCTCTACCCGCGCAGTGCAGGGAGGTGGGGAATGGGGCTTGTGGTCAGTTCATTACACTGCTCCTGCCTCCTCACACTCTTTCCCCACTCCAGCGTGAGGTCCCTTCCACAGGAGACAGTCCTCCATGAACTTCTCCAATGTGAGTCCTTCCCACAGGCTGCAGTTCTTCATGAACTGCCCCAGTGTGGGGTCCCACGGGGTGCAGACCTTCAGGAACAGACTGCTCCAGTGTGGGTCTCCCACGGGGTCACAAGTCCTGCCAGCAAACCTGCTCCGGCATGGTTTCTTCTCTCCATGGGGCCAGAGCTCCTGCCAGCAAACCTGCTCCAGCATGGTCTCTTCTCTCCATGGGGCCAGAGCTCCTGCCAGGACCCTGCTCCAGTGTGGGCTTCCCACAGGGTCACAGCCTCCTTTGGGCATTCACCTGCTCTGGCATGGGGTCCTCCATGGGCTGCAGGTGGATATCTGCTCCCCATCATCCTCCAGAGGCTGCAGGGGAATGTCTGCTCTGGCACCTGGAGCACCTCCTGCCCCTCCTTCTTCACTGACCTTGGTGTCTGCAGAGTTGTTCCTTTCACATATTCTCACTCCTCTGGCTGCTGTTGTGCAGCTGTTTTTTCCCTTTCTTAAATGCATTATCCCAGAGGTGCTACCACTGCTGCTGATGGAGTCAGCCTGGGCCAGCAGTGGGTCCATCTTGAACCAGCCAGCACTGGCTCTGTTGGACATGGAGGAAGCTTCTGGCATCTTCTTAGAGAAGCCACTCTTGTAATCCCTCCAGCTACCAAAATCTTGCTACATAAACCCAATACAAGGACAAAACCTAGTACTTATAATAGACATCAACTATCCAAAAATGGTTTAGGTGAGATTCCTTTCATCTAACTTGAGATGCCTACACTGTAGATATCTGAGCTAATTGTCTAAATTTTCTGTATGGTCAAAGCAGAGAAATAGACATCTAATAGTAATGAAGATTGCACTCACTGAAAGTATTCAGTAAGTTTTTAGTATGTGCTGGATCCTATATTTATTTACAAATGGCTAAGAAAGCAACTAGGACTAGTTGCAAACAGGGCGTGGCACGTCAG